>CATIWO010249540.1:0-13837 GCA_949673435.1 Macaranga tanarius | reverse complement strand
TATAGAAAAGTAAAAAAAGGTCCTTTGCGTAAGGATTTTGTTCAAGTGCGCAGGAAAATGGTATATTTATATGCATCCTTCACACGATGCATGCATTGCAAGCAAGGAATGTTAATGTCTCACAAAGCGTGCTCGTTTTAGGTCCCACATTTGCAATACACATTAACACATATTGGCATATAAAAAGAGTACTATTGGCACTGAATTAAGTGCACTTAACTTGGTTCCAAACTTCTCTTTCAACCATTTCTTGATTCAGCTGTTTGCACTTCTAGAGCAATACAACAAATAGCTAATAGTTAGCTGATTGAATTGCAATGGCGGATTGGGCACCTATATTGATAGGAGTTCTATTGTTCATACTTCTTTCTCCGGGCTTGATATTTCAGATGCCAGGAAGCGGAAAGCACGTTGAATTTGGTGGCTTCAAGACCAGCGGAAAGGCTATTCTTGTTCACACCCTTCTCTTCTTTGCAGTCTTTACCATCCTCATTTTGGCTGTCCACATTCGCATCTACACTGGCTAAGAGATTTTTTCTAAATTTTGTTGAGATTTGTGTTCGTGTAAATTTGGCTTCAATTGTACTACAAGTAAATTGTATGATCTGTTGATTCTTTTTTTGTTTTCTTGAAATGGGTTCTTGTTCTTTCTTCCCATTTTCTAATTGTATCTTTATAATATAAAAACACTAGAAGGCATCTGATTACTTTTCTTGAACAAATTGCATAGACTGATCATTAGTAGTGGTTGTAGCATAGCACAAGAAATGAGTAATAAATGGGCAGAGCTGAAGCTTGGCTTTAGCCCACTTGCAAGTTTAGACCAATATCAATTAAAACTGGGCCTCAAGAACAGAAGTGGATCTGTAATCATATGCATATCCAAAGAAGATCACAACCGTCGAAATAAACAAACCGAAAATTGATGACACGTTTTGGGATGCACTCATTTACATGTTACGAGAAGCATCTACATCAATGTATTTGTCCATTAGTGTTCTCTCAATTTCCTTTGTCCAACTCCCCCAAACCCCATCTGTCTTTGTTTGCTTTGTTTTTTAGCCTGTTCTCATACTTTCCTATAAGCCAGATCCATGTTTTAACTTCTCTGGCTGTTGAACATCTGGATTTTGCATCTGGGTTCTTGATATTGTGTCTGAAAAAGAGAAAAAAAGAAAGCGGGGATGGCAGATTGGGGGCCAGTGATTATAGCAGTGGTGCTGTTTGTGCTGTTAACTCCAGGGTTGCTGTTTCAGATACCAGGAAGAAACAGAGTGGTTGAGTTCGGGAACATGCAGACAAGTGGTGCTTCTATTATCGTTCATGCCATTATATACTTTGGCCTCATCACTATCTTCCTTATTGCCATTGGCGTCCACATCTACACTGGCTCGTAGTAATCAGTCTTTTATATAGTTGTTAATTTTTTTTTGTTGCTAATTATCTTATGGGTTTTATTTCAATATCAATTTTGTAGTTTCAATAGTATGTGCCTATGTGGACATCATATACATAGCCATATGTTTATTGGTTGAAATTGATGCAAAATGAAGTGTTGTTATTATCACATTTATATATATATATATATATATATATATATTTTAATCAAAATCATATTTACATCTGGGAACCTTTTCTTTTTTTGGGTTACATATTTCAAACACTATTCTCTATCAGTCATCACTCATCACTCATCATCGTTATGAAGGGGTTCACTAAATACAAAATGGTAGTAGCACAGAAAGTAACTTGATATTTCACAGGGTTCATTACCATCTGAAGCACCATACTTTTATGGCCCATTTTGAGGTCTGTTGGATTTTTAAAAATTAGGCCTATCAATATCTATTTTTTGGATTGCCTCTAATTCCTATTCCAAATGGTAAGCTAAGCTCCATCTGATATTCTAAAATGTAAATGCAGGTTCAAATTAACAACTTAATTAGAAAATCTGGCATGTTTCATTTCCAAGTTTGTTGAGAAAGCTTTGTTGTGAGCATCTGCCAAGGAAGATCCTGCACATGACAAATAAAAGAGTTTGAACGGTTCAAAACGAGATTAGGGTCACTTGTCCACAGTTTAATCATGCTTGGGGCTTGAGTGAATTTTATTTATTTATTTATTTGGCTCTAGCTGATCTAGTTGGACCTGTACGGTGTAAATAATTTCAAACTGAACTTGATTGAATACTTGAAGTAATCACGTATCAACTTTTCAAAACTTATTTGATCTCAACATTTGAAATTGATGGAATATGATGTAAGTATATTCATTGATAGATTAAGGATAATATTATACTACAATTAAAAATTCGACTGCTAACTTCTCAAGCCGTTGTTAATGTTTTTGGGTGTGTTAATACTTAGCTATAGGATGTATGATATTTATTTTTTTAGTCTTACACTTGACAAACAAAAGATATTATAATTATTAATATGAGTGTCGTATATTTTTATGATCAGATCTAATATATTTGATATAATTAAAAAATTATTATTTAGATTTGACTTATTATACTATTTAAATATTTTTGTGTTTGAACTCGAACCGACCAGTAATGAGTCAATTTATAATAATTTTGATTGACGCCGTGTTGTAGTTTTCTGATACAGTGAAAACCACTATTAGGTGTTAGATTTTTTTTTTTCTTCCACATTTTTGCAAATCACCATCTTAGTAATACATCTAGATATCATAAGGAATTTAACTTTTAAGGAACCGAAAAATAAACTCAAAATCTCTTACTCTAAGGTCCGTTTGTTTTATAAAAAATAAGGGTGTGAATCGAAATCGAAATGATTGATTCTGATTCTTAACTAAAATTTATATAGAAATGCCATCAATGGAAATCACTATTTCCCTTACACTTCTAAGGAATGAATTTTCATTTTCATGGGAATCAAGTGAAACCAATTATAAATTGATCAAATATTTAGAAATTGTTATATATTATTAAAATATATGATATAAAACATATACATTAATAAAAAAAATTACTAAAATATTTTAAGAATTTTTTTGAAATATATTAAGAAAAATATTTATTAAAATAATAAATATTTTTTAATAAATTTTTAAAATTATAAAAATATTTTAAAAAATATTAATAAATAAATTAAAAATAATTTTTTATAATAAATAATCATAATGCGAACTTTTAATATATAAAAAATAATTGTAAAAATATTATATATATAAATAATTTTTAATTCTGATTCCGATTATGATTCCTCAGTAAACCAAACAGTTTATTAAATTTTTCATTCCCTTTCTAATTCTCCTTCATTCCAATTTCGATTCTGGGATATGAACCAGACGAGCCCTAAATGCAAAGGCTCTTAAAGACTTGAGATAGAACTCAAGAGTGGTAATTTACAACTTCAAGCAAAGCCATTTTCATCACTAGGTTCATATTTTCTGAATTTCTCTTAATTAGGTAACAGGCATATAAAACTTGGAGCGTGAGGTACTGGCATTTAGGTGAAGGAAGCCCCCACATGTCAACCGTCCATCATCCATTGCTCGAACAAAGAGAAAGCTTGCACCCCACCAATTGATGTCACTAATTTGCAAAGCGAAATACGTTTCGAACTCTTCTTCATTTCGGTCCCACTTAAACACTGAGTTCTTGCTATTTCTACTCGCCAATTCACTATCCTCCTCTACCCTCACCAGTATTCATTTGACAACAAGACTGAGAAAAAGCAAGTTCCAACATTACAATCTCCGCTCTTTCCTCTTCACAACAATTGCTTATCTCTATTCCATTTACAATAATTCTACACTACTCCCATTATAAACTTTTTGCAACTATACACCTTGGTATCTCAATAGGCAATTGGTGGCATCATATGTACATTTTGACTTATTTGAAAGTAAATTCAACCAACATTTTGTTGGTTTACGTGGTAAAAAATTTAGATTTTCTTAAATATATATATATATATATATATATATGATTTTGCGTTCAAATATTGTATAAAAATATCTTTCTAACAAAGTTCATTTTCTCAATTTAGATCGATAAAAAAAACTGAAAATATCTATTTTTAATTTTTTTAATTTTCCAATTTAGTAATTGGAGAATGGAGAGTGGAATCGATCTAATGCAGAATCGCATGCCCGTGGCATACTTGACCATCAGGCCAAGGGTACATGTGCACGAAATTACCATTACAACAATATTAACAGAGTTGTTATTATAATGCTATTATATGCTTGTAATATTAAGCGAAAAATTATAAAACCGTCTTATATAATCTGATATACCTATTTCAATATTTATATTAGTCCCTTAGTTGAGAATTATTTACTCCATTCCGTAGTATTAGATTTGGAGGAAGTAAATCTACTCCCCAGTTCCCATATTTTTTTATTATGTTAAATCAAATGAATTCCTCATATATTAATCCTTAATCATTAAAAAATCATAAAAATTAATTTTAATCAATCAAATATTCTTACTTTGTAAGATTTTATTATAAATATGAGTAATTTATAATAGTTTTATACACAAGTAATGAATAAAATATGATATTACATTTTATATCTGTAAATATAAACTATTATGCTAAATTTCATAAAGCTCTTATTCTTTGATTATTCCTTTATATTTCTCTATATTTATTTTTCTTTAAACCTTATCATATATGATGACATATATGGTGATGACTCAATTAAAGAAATTATTTTTTTTAAACTAGCGATATAAGATTTAATATTATTAGGACATAAAAAGAGACAGTTAGATGTAAGTTTTTAGTAGTTATAATTTTAAATTTATTTTGTGAGCCATCATATAATGTGAGATCTCACAAATCTAGATTCGCGGAGTATAATTTGAATTTAAGACCTTTCCTCCAAAAGCAAAAATGCTGCTGCCACTTGATATGTGCCTTAAGTTTAGGAAATGATAAGTCTTAGCATGAAATGGATGTAAAGAAAAAAAGATAATAGAAAAAAGAAAACACCATAGGAAATGTGTCTAAAATAGGTGTTAAGATCTTGATATTAAATTGGTTCCGCTTAATCCTCCAAATTGAACCCAACAAAGCAATCTAAGATAAAGGCATAGGTAAAATAAGCTTTCAAAAGAAAGTAAGGGAATTTTGAAAAAAGATACTGCCTACTTTAGCGGTCTGTCTTGTCTCTATGACAAGGTATTGATTTTCTTTGTTTTGTCTTGAGGTATCTCTTTATTTTTTATTGTCCATCATGTCTAGTTCAGTTTCGATGGATCTAGAGGATCAATATGCCAGAATATCACTGAATGAGGAGGAAGAGGAAGCTGTGTTAGTGGTCAATCAGACGGCGACAGAAGCTGTAGAGCCCAATTTGCAACTTTCATTGGTAGGAAGAATTCTTACTGACAAACCTATTGATTTTCCTACTATGCGAAGTATGTTTACCTCTCTATGGCGTCCTGTTAAGGGTGTCAACATTAAGGATTTAGGGCCAAATTTATTTATTTTTCAGTTCTTCCACGAACTGGATTATAATATAGTTATTCAAAGTGGCCCTTGGTCGTATGAAAGAAATCTCCTGATTATTGGCAAAATGGAGCTAGGTAAATCCCCGTCAATGATTCCTTTATTTAATGCAGAATTCTAGGTTCATGTCTATGACTTACCCTATGGTTTCATGTCTAAAAGTGTGGGTAAGAGCATAGGGAATTATATTGGGACCTATGTCAGCTCTGATCCAAATAACTTTGGTGGTTTCTGAAGGTCGTATATGAGAATAAGAGTCTGTCTGGATGTTAGGAAGCCATTAAAAAGGAGAATGAAGATAAAAAAGGAGGGAGGTGATTGTTGTTTGATTAATTTTAAATATGAAAGGCTTCCCGCTTTCTGTAACTTTTATGGAATCATGGGGCATACAGATAAATTCTGTGAGAAGTTCTTTGATTGTCTTAATCGTAACATAGAAATGCCATATGGTGTATTCCTTAATGCTCCTACGCACCGGTAAAATAATAGAGGCAGAGAGCGGTGGTTGAGGTTTCATGCAGATGATGAGGTACCGGTAACGGAGGTTGGCAGAGGTGAGGATACGAGTAAGGAAAGAAGCATAAATTGGGGTGATGTCCAAGTGACTAATTGCGGGGATAAGGGCAGAGTTTTCAGGTGATAATGATAGGGTCAACCTTATGCATGATTTGCATGGCAAAAATGGAAAGGAGCCTATGATTGAGGAGCATACGGGTGTAGAGGATTCAACTGAAGTCAACTTGGGGATGATTATCTCATACCCTAAACGGCATCAGAAAAAGATCCAGAATTTGATGGATGAAGTGGGGGATTATGGGCTTGGGAGTGAGATTCCAGAATTAGGCCAAAACATTTTAAAAAACTCGTGTGGGGCGGGCTCTGGATACCAGGCCCGCTAGGACCAATGAGTACATTCAGCTGGAACTGTAGGGGCTTGGGTAATCCTCATACAGTTCGTGAATTAATAGACCTCGTGTCTAGTAAGAAGCCTAAAATTATTTTCCTTATGGAAACTAAGGTTGGTAGAGTGCAAGTGGAACGGGTGCATAGGAAATTAGGGTATGAGGGTTTATTTTTTGTAGATGGGCCTGGTTTGAGTGGTGGGTTTGGTTTGATGTGGTTAGAAAAAGATATGATATCTCTTCTTAGTTTTTCCAATAATCACATAGATGTTACTGTCTCTATCTCTAATCAAGCAAAATGGAGACTCACAGGGTTCTACGATTTTCCAGAGAGAGCTAAGCACAAGGATTCTTGGCAACTTTTCTCTTCCCTTAAAGGTAAATTTCTTCTTCCCTGGTGTGTCATAGGAGATTTCAATGATCTTTTGAAGCAGTCTGACAAGAAAGGTCATATTCCAGACCCTGCGTCCCTCATCGAGGGTTTTCGTAAGATAGTGGATGACTGTGACTTATTTGATGTTGGGTTAGAGGGGCACTACTTCACGTGGGAGAAAAGTACAGGTATAAAGAACTAGGTCGAGGAGCGTCTTGACCGCACTTTGGCTACGCGTAGTTGGCTGTCGATATTTAGGAAAGCTAAAGTCTTCAATTTGAGTATGTTGTACTCGGATCATTCAGCTCTTTTTCTTGATCTAGTAGGTGGTTGGGTTTCTAAAGGGAGAAGGTTTAGGTTTGAAAACTCTTGGCTAAAGGTTCTAGATTGCAAGAAAGAAGTTATCTCGAGCTGGGATGCTGAGTCCTTGCTGCCTATTCAGGATAGAATTAGGTTGTGTAGTAAAAAGCTACAGATTTGGGGAGATAAAATTCGGGAGAAGTTTCAGGGTCGGATAAAGTAGTGTCGTAAGGAGATTGCTAGCTTAAAGCACTCTTGAGCAGTTTATGCTGCTTATCAGGTTCAAGAGGTTCAGGCAGAATTGGGTAGGTTATTGGAACAGTAAGAACGATATTGGAAGCAAAGGGCCAAACAGTTCTGGCTCAAATCGGGAGATGCCAACACTCGATTCTTCCATCAATTTGCTTCAAACCGTCAAAGAAAGAATTGGATTGCTAGATTAAAAGATGAGAACGGGACTTGGTATGAGGAAGGGAGTACATTATATAATCTAGTGTAGTGTTATTTTAAGGATTTATTTACATCCAGAGGCTGCAATAGTGCAGCTGTGATCAGACATATTTCTAATAAAGTGACTGAAGCTCAAAATTAAGACCTTATTAGACCTTATGAGGAGTGGGAGGTGAAGGATGATGTCTTCTCTATGAATGCTGATAAATCTCCAGGGTCGGATGGCCTCAACCCAGGTTTCTTTCAAAACTTTTGGGATGTTACTGGCCCTCATATAGCTGCTGCTTGTTTAAGTTTTTTAAATAAGACTAAATTTCTAGAAGGTTTTAATCTTACTTCAGTTGTCTTAATCCTGAAAGTAAAGAAACCAGAGAAGGTGACTGATTTACGCCCGATATCCTTGTGTAACGTGATATATAAAATCTTAGCAAAAGCTATTGTAAACCGGCTTAAGATAGTCCTTCCTTCGATCATCTTTGAGACATAAAGTGCGTTTACAGATAATGCTATGGTGGCTTATGAGATTGGTCACTATCTTAAAAGGATGAGGAAGGGTATTCATGGTTATGCCACGCTAAAAATTAACATGTCTAAGGCCTATGATCGGATTGAGTGGCCTTTTCTGAAGCATATGATGTTGAAATTGGGTTTTGATGTTAAATTTGTGGATCTAATCATGCTTTGTGTAACAACAGTGGAGTATAATTTTCTGGTGAATAGTGAAGAAATTGGTCATGTTACCCCCCAACGTAGTCTTAAGTAGGGTGATTATTTGAGCCCTTATCTATTCATAATTTGTGCTGAAGGGTTATCTAATTTATTGACTTCGTATTCTTCCCAGAGGTTAATTCATGGATGTCATGTTGCTAGAACAGCCCCCTCGGTCTCGCACCTCTTCTTTGCAAACGACAGCTTTATATTTTTCAGAGCTAACATCCAGGAGTCCCAAATGATTAAGCAATGCTTGCTCTCTTATGAGAAAGCCTTGGGTCAGAAAATAAACTTCCAAAAATCTTCAGTTCTCTTTAGTTATAATGTGCTGGATGGGTTGCGTCATGATATATGTGACATTTTGTAAGTTTCAGTGGTCACTAATCAAGGGAAATACTTAGGCCTTCCCTCTTTGGTTGGCAGAAATAAGTTTTAAGTTTTTTCGTTCGTTAAGGACAAAGCTTGAAGTTGTATTCAAGGTTGGCGTAGGAAGAATCTGTCCAGAGCAGGGAAAGAGATTTTATTGAAATCCGTTATACAGACCATCCTTCGTATGTAATGAGTATTTTTCTACTTTCTAAAATGGTTTGTTATGACCTAAAGAGGATTATGAACACTTTCTGGTGGAAGAATAACAAGAGTAGTAACAGAGGTATTAATTGGTTGTCTTGGGATAAGTTGACGGTTCATAAAAATGGAGGTGGTATGGGTTTCAGAAAACTTCACGAGTTTAATCTTACTTTAGTTGCTAAACAAGGATGAAGATTAATGTCTGCACCTTCAACTCTTATGGCTCATGTTTACAAGGCCAGGTACTTTCCTTACAACTCCTTCCTGGAAGCAAAATTGGGATCCAATCCTAGTTTTGTTTGGAGTAGTGTTTTTGCTTCTAAAGATCTAATTAAGAGTGGGAGTAGACGTAAGGTGGGTACTGGGGATCAGATTAATATTTGGAGAGACCCTTGGCTTTTAGACAATGATAATCCTTTTATTGAAATGTCTTGTCCTACTGGATTGGAAGATAGTTTAGTTTTAAGTCTCAAAAATATTGATAATAGCGGGTGGGATGTTGATGTTATTAATGATATTTTTAATGAAAGAGACCGTAGATGTATCCTTCAAATTCCCTTAAGTTTAAGATCTAAGCCTGATGAGTGGTTGTAGATTTGGGATAAAAAAGGCACATATTCTGTAAAAAGTGGTTATAAGATTCTGATGTCCAACCATAATAACTTTTTTCAAAGCAACCGGTCTGTCATGTGGAGAAGGATTTGGAACCTTCAAATTCCGGCCAAAGTTAGAATCTTTATTTGGGTTGTCTGCCTACTATGAGTGCTCTTAAGAGGAGGATAGTTAATTTTCAGGCTCAATGCCCTCTCTGCAACCTAGAAGAGGAAGATGACTATCATGCATTGGTAAAATGTAGTCATTCTTGTAATGTATGGTGTCAGACTGGTATAGGGGATGTTAGCAGCAATTTCTTAAGTTTTATTGGCTGGTGGAATAGGTTGGTTAATTCTAGAAAGAGACAAGATGTTGTTAGTGCCGCTATGCTGTGTTGGAGCATCTGGTTTAGGAGGAATTCTGTGGTTTGGGAAGGAAAGAATGTCTCCTCTGTTCATGTTATTTCTAACTCCTTGTCTCTACTACAGCAGTGGCAGCAAGCTCAAAGCTCTAATCTTGGACAGCAAAGAACCATGGATTCAGTCGCTCCTCTTGGATGGTGCAAGCCTCCTCCAGGTACTGTCAAATATAATTTTGATGCGTCTTTGATCAAGATGGCAAAATTGGTCATGGCTGCATTATGAGGGATGAAAGGGGTGTCTTCATTGCGACAAATAATGGGTTAAGTTCTTCACATGCTGATCCTACTATCGCCGAGGCTTTAAGCTGCAGGCAAGCCCTTAGTTGGCTGAAGAGCTTACATATTCATAAAGTAATTGTTGAAGGCGATTCTCAGAGTCTGATTAATGCTCTTAATAGTGATAGTGATGATTCTTCTTATATAGGAGAAATTGTTAAAGATTGTAAAATCCTAGCCAAGGATTTAGAAGACTGTTTGTTTTCCTTTGTTAAGCGCTCAGCTAACCAGGTCGCACACACTCTTGCAAGAGTGGCTGGTTTGTCTTCTGAGCATGGGGTGTGGTTCTATCCACCCTCATTTATTTTAGATGTTTTGGCTTTTCCGGGTTGATTAATAAAGTTTATTTCTTCAAAAAAAAAAAAAAATAGTTCCGCTTATCTCTCTTTCTTCTTTTCTTCTCTCTTTTTTCTCTCTTCTAGTTCTAGAGTTTTCTTTTAAAGTTTATTGGTTAAAGGCCAATTTTTGATTTTGGCCAAAAATTGGCATTCCTTCACTCTTTTTCTTAGTTAATTTCTTCTAAATAATTAGTAGTTTATTTAGATTTAGGGTTTAATCTCTATTTTGTGATGATTTTATTCTCTTATAATGAGAGATCTATGAGATTTAAATGAGGAGTTGAGTTTGTTAATTACATCTATGAAGAAAAAGAAGAAGAATGTTTTATTTTTCTTGAACAAAATTTTGATTTGGTTTATCGAAAATTCAAAGTTTTCTACCATATATGCAAAATGAATTTTGCCATACCCATTATTTCGCTGATGATGTTGAAGCACTTTTCCGACTTACTATTCGGGAATCAAGTTTCTCCAATACAGATTTTGGCTTGTGTTTTAGTCAGTTTACACATCCTCTGTAGGTGGCTCCGATGTACCGGTATTATTGTGGCTGTTTTTTTTTTCCTTCTTTTATTCATTGATGTATTCTAGTAGAGTAAAATTTTTTATTATAATTTGTATTATCTTTATGTTTAAATCTTGCTCTCTTATTTGTATACCTAATTATTAATTACAGATATTTATTTCTGCATTTAATTTAAAAAATATTAAATTGGTCCACAGAGGAAATGTAAGGGGCTTCTATAGTATCTTAGGAGTATAAATATCTCTCTAATATGTTATATATAAAATATATATTCAATACACAGTAGTTATTTTTTAAATACAAATAATTACAGGATATACATACCGCTTAAAATACGTTAGAAATATTGTCCATAGAAGTCTAAGGCTTCGTTTGGATCAGCGTTTGCCTTTGCTGTTGCTGTTGATGTTGATATTTCAAGAAACAAAAAATGAAACGCTTCAACAGCTCCAATTTTTTTGTCTCTAGACAAAGCAACAACAACAAAGATAAACGCTGATCCAAACGAAGCCTAAGTCTTCACATATCTATTGATCTTTTGTCAAAAAAAAAAAAAAAAAATCTCTATTGACTTGCCTTGTCCTTTCAGTTACTTGGCTGGCTGTCGACATTTCGACCTATAGATCACATGTTTTTTTTGTTTCTCCATTTGAAATGGAATAATTATAAAATGAGTAACTATATATCTCACACGCGCGACGTGAACAGTATATCACGTAATACGTGCAATTACTAAATGGCCCTTAAAAAAATATTTTGTATCCCCTAAAATATGAAAAATTAAAAAGTAATTTATTTTTAATTTTTTACTGTGACACGTCACGCGAGACATGTCATAGTACTTTTAAATTATTTTTTTTTTGTCGGACTGTACTTTTAAAATTTACTGCTACTAACTTTAAATTTTGGATCTTTTGCAGGCTAGAAAAGTTTCCAAATTTCCATTAACATGGTATTCAATCAATCAAAATGTAGTTACACGTGTCGGTCACATATCGAATTTCAAAGGAATCTATTCATTTCTGTGTGTTCTACTTGTCGATTGCTGATTGCTCCATTTATTCCTCTGCCTACCGCTATAGGGTCGTGTTCACATTTTGATGAACAAGCCTAATTAATTGCCTTTTTTTTTTTTTTTTAACAAGCACATAGTAGACGCTCCATCAATGAGAAGTTTAGGTATATGTTCAAATAATTATATGGTAGAAAAAAATAGTACTTCTAAGGTTTAAAACAATTAATTATGTTTTAGAAACGACTTGATTGAAGTATCAAACACGAGGGCTTGTGCTTAAACCTCTTCTACCAGGCACAAGCAAAGCTAATTGAGAATTAAAAGAATAGTCAAGAAAGGAAGCAACATGCACAGCATATATACAAGATCCATGTAGCTACTGCCATCGAAATAAAAAAGTAAATCAAAAGTAAAGTGTGGTGCCATCATGTCACATCATCTACGCAGGAAAGTGCAATAATCTGTTGAATTAGTACCTGTTTATCTTAGTTATTATTATTTTTCTTAAATTATTAGTATTTAAAATTTATTGGATTCTGACTAATCCAATTCAATATCAATAGTATCACAGATAGCAAAAAATCTTCCAACAACTATTTAAGGTGATTATATTTATCATGCTTCAAATTTAAAATGTTAATTTAAGTAAGAACAACCTCTGTTAGTTGATTTCAATATTTTTATTCATCTTAATTATTTTTAATCACTACTTAACATAGTAACAATAAAATTAAAAATGTACGGTGACCTACTTTAATTTTTTTCTTTCTATTACATGAACGTCGTATATATATGTATATATAAACACACAGCTATAGCCCAAACACAATTCCAACTTGTGCACGTTGTTCATCACTTAATATATATGTATATATATACAATATAGTCGTGGAAGGCTGTTGTGTTCTGCTGCTACCTATAGAAGTAGGCATATATATTTATACAGATACAAAAATGGGGAGAGGCAAAGTAGAGCTAAAGAAAATAGAGAACCCAGCAAGCAGACAGGTTACCTTCTCAAAGAGAAGAAATGGGCTTCTAAAGAAAGCTTTTGAGCTTTCAATTCTATGCGATGCTGAAGTTTGCCTACTTATCTTCTCTCCTACTGGAAAGACTTACCAGTTTGCTAGTCATGAGTTACTTTCTTGAGCGCTTCAATAATTGCCTCTATTAATCATGTGTTGATGTTATTATACAAGTTTATAAATATATAGTGTGTTTCATGTTTTTGCAGAATGGATAGGACCATTGCTAGGTACAGGAAAGAAGTAGGACTTTTAGGATCAAATGACCTGCCAACGAGATCCTTCGAGGTAATTAGTATATACGTATTTTGTGTCCGTACATTTCTGTGAATTGATCGACTTGACTTGGTCTTGACGGATGCAAATGGATTAGACTTTGAGTTCTTTGATAAAAAGCATCTTTATTGCTAAACTTTGTGCTGTTAATCTTCAACTATATATGAGAGATGTATTAATTAACACTTGTGCTTTTGAACTCTTTCTTAATTAAACGACTAATGGTTAATTAATTTTTAGATTAAACTTATTAATTAGCAAGGGACATAGCTAGTCTTAGTCATCTAGCTAGCTAGCTACACTTCTCGTTCGTTGATTTTTTTCTTCAGAAAAAAAAAAAAGAGAGAGAGAGAGAGAGAGAAATGCTAGTATCAAACTTTACAAAAGAGCCCGCAATTGGACAATGCTAAAAGGAACTGAAAAGCCATTGGTGGGTTGAAGAAAAAGGAACAGAAAGATACCCATAATATAAATGAATCTAGACACCCATAATATAAATGAATCTTTTATGGTGAAGTAGAATGATGCTGAGTTCATGGCATTGTCTGTTATGACAGTAGGTGTATATTTA
>CATIWO010249458.1:0-12616 GCA_949673435.1 Macaranga tanarius | reverse complement strand
TTGTTTCCAATTTTACCGTGAAATCAAACAGCCCCAATATGAGAGAGCAGTAAATTATTTTTAATAATACGACAGCGTTTTCTTTTATCATGCTATGACATACGATTACAAGGCACCGAAACCCTCAGTCTCGGCCAGACAAATAGTATATCGAAAAAAAAAAATAATTCTCACCAGCTCCAATATGGAGACAACGCATCACGACCCGGATCCAAAACCGACCCGACCAAACGAACCAGAGTTCGACCTCTACACCATTCCCAGCTACTCGAGTAAGTCCCCCTCGTATCTGCTGTTTGTTTCCTTAGAAATAATAGTAAAATGTTTCTCGGAAAACTTAACAACTCCGTCGTTTTTTTTTTCTCAGGTTGGTTTGCGTGGGACAATATCCACGAGACAGAAAGAGCCGCATTAAGAGAATTCTTCGATGGAAGCTCAATCACAAGAACTCCTAAAATCTACAAAGAATACAGAGATTTTATCATCAATAAATACCGCGAAGATCCTTCTAGAAGACTCACCTCCACGGAGATTCGCAAGTCACTCGTCGGCGACGTTTCTTTGCTCAACAAGGTCTGCCGATTCTTGGACAATTCTGGATTAATAAACTTCGGCGCCGATTCTTCTCTCTCCAATGAGTCAGAGTGGGAGGAAACCGGTAATTTTAGGGTTGAGGATGGGCCTCCGAGCGGCGTACGTGTTGTCGCTACGCCGAGTTCCTTGAAGCCGCTTTCGGTCCCGCGAATTGCGGAGTTTGCTGAGAATCCGTCCAAATTGCCGCCTCTGACTTCGCATTCCGATGTCTTCGGTGGATTGAGGAAGCAAAAGGTAACTGTCTGTGGTAATTGCGGTGAAAATTGTGACTCCGGCCAGTATGAATATAGTAAGGTATTATAAATTGTTTCACTTTATAGCTATATTTGATTCTATTGCTTGTATGTTTTATTTTTATTTTATTATAATGATGATGTTGTGCAGGGTAATTACATGCTGTGTGCGAAGTGTTTCAACAATGGGAGTTATGGAGAAAACAAGTGTAAGGATGATTTCAGGTTTAATGACAGTGTTGTTGATGGCAGTGGTACACATGGGACAGTCTGGAGTGATGCAGAGACTTTACTCCTTTTAGAATCTGTTATTAAGCATGGAGATAACTGGGACCTTGTCGTTCAAGATGTTCAAACCAAAAGCAAACTTGATTGTATTTCTAAGCTTATTGAGTTGCCGTTAGGGGATTTTGTTTTGAGATCTGCAGGTCGAAATGGTGATTCTAGTGGAGTGAGTGGAAGTGCGAATGACTCAAAACAAGTTTCATTATCGACGTCTGAGAAACAAAGCACATTAGAGAATAATGAGGGTCTATTGCACGAGCAGAAAAATGTGAGTGATCAGAATGGAGATGCTGCAGATGAAGGTCCTCCGTTGAAAAGAAAACGCATTGCTTCTCTTTCGGATGCGGGAAGTTCTCTGATGAAACAGGTATAAATCATTGCCTACAACCAATATTAATGGGGTCAGACTCTCTTCAATAATTATGTTTAAAGACAAAGTTTAGCATAGATAATTTATTGGGGGTTAGGCTACAAGTCTTGTGTTTCGCATATTCTCTAATTGGTTATTTGCTTCATCAGCAGTATGGTGAACTGCTGATGTAGGTGCATGTATTGGCATTTTGCTGTGAGATCAGATAGTTTTAGGTAGGTATTTTTGAAAAGAGTGGATTCTGCTACTAGTAGGTGGAAATAGCCTTATGGATGAAAATTAGGATGTGTTTATGCTTGCTTTCTTCTCATCTTATCTAGTTGCTTGGTTAATGTTATATAGTTCACAATTTTTTAGGTGGGTCTGATCTCAACCATGGCTGGCTCAGATGTTGCATCTGCTGCAGCTGAGGCTGCTGTTGAAGCACTTTGTGAGGAAACCTCATGTCCAAGAGAGATTTTTGACAGGAAGGAGGATTTTCCAGCTAAAGGCTTGTGGTCTCCTGCTCTGCATTCCAAGCCAGAGAGGTGGTTTATTGATATAATTTTGATCTAATTTACCTGCTCATACTTTGTTACTAAATGTTTGCTTTGTCAAATTTTCTTTGTTAGAACCCATCAGGTTGAAGATACAGAGACAAAGGAGACGCCTGCTCAATCAGGTAAAACGATCTGGATCATATCCACGAGAACAAATTAGGCTGTTAGGAGATAAGCTAATAATAGGCCAGCTGATTTTGTTGCTAAGGTCCTTTGTGCCAATTATTGTAATGCAAACCGGGTCTTTTCTCCCTCTCCCCAGTTGGAGTCTTTGTTGTTTTGAGATGCCTGTTCTGGGCTTAGCAATGGAATGGCATAAATTAACAGTAAAAAAGAAAAAGAAAATTTTCTGATACTGTTATGTTTGTATTGTATAGTTTGCTTCAGGTCCCCTATGAGTAGTCCAAGTAGCAAAAGGTGTGGACATCCATTGTGGAGACCAAGGATCGAACCCCCAACCCCCTTGGTCTTCTCATTGTGGTGTTGGGAATTAACCACTCTAACTAGATGCTAAAAAAAAAAAAAAAGTTTGCTTCACATTTTCTCCCCATATATTTTAATCATGCAAACATGGCTTTTTCAGAATCTGAGACATCCCCGGTGCAGAATGACGTACCTTTAACTTTGCGACTCAGAACAGCAATTGCAACTGCTCTTGGTGCAGCTGCTGCTCATGCTAAATTATTGGCTGATGAGGAAGACCGAGAAATTGAAAATTTAGTCACAACCATAGTTGAAGCACAGGTAAGTAGAAGTTTACGGTCTTTTTTTTTTATTTTTTTTTATTTTTAATTTAAACATTCTATGCTGAAAAACTTATCATCTTCAAGGCATGTGACACTTAATGTTGTTTCTTTCAATGAACTCGACAATAGTTGGAGAAATTGCAGTACAAAATCAAGCAATTTGACGATCTAGAGCTGATAATGGAGAAGGAATATGCTGAACTGGAGGAACTGAAAGAGGCATTAATTGAGGAGCGGATCGATGTCATACAGAATGCAATTACTGCTGGCATTTCTAAATGCAGGGATCACTCTTCAGCCAAACCTCAAAGTGGGAGTGTATTTTGATGTAGGCTTAGATTAACGTGTTGTAAAGTAGTGGTAGAATAGTCAATAGACTAGATTTAACGTGATTTTTCCAGTGTGACCAGTATACATCATAGTGTAATTTGCAATTATAGGCAACTGATTTGCAATTAGGCCCGATGAGCATAAACTTGCTTATCAGTTATGACTCGGCAGATTTATTGGGCTTAAAGCTGCAGATCTAGTATTTCCTGAGATCGGTTTACAAACCGAGATGATCCAACTCAACAATTTTAACTGGGTTATGAGTTGTGCCTAATTGCTTGTAATATCTTGGCATGATGATCTCTGTCTCTAACACAGTTCATTTGGTGTTCTCCTGCAGCATTTCACTGTGCAATATTCGTTTTTATTTTCCCTCAATGTTGCATGCTTCCCTTATTTAGATTACGCTTGATGAAGAGGCATCGTGTCATTTTTATGAAATTCTGCTTATCACAGTAGTAGAAAAAATCATTGCTCAGAAGTGAATATCTGCCTTTTCCTTTTTCTCTGAAAAGAAAGAATAAGAAAAAATTCTGTACAATCTCACTAATCCTTTAATTTGTACAAACCCAATTTCAAGCCTTTCATAAACTGTAAATAGGGCAAAGTGAATGACACTAAAATTTGAAATAATTTGGAGTGGGTAAACAATCATAAACTTTAATCTTTTTCACTGTTTGAGAGGAGAAGGTAATGTCTCTACTGTGTGTTTAATCTCTGTTGATTATATGGGTGTGAAAGCAGCAAACTATGAGTAGGATTTAACGATTCCAAAATGGTGGAAATTTGGGCATTTAAAAAAGCTTCCAAAGCGGAAATTTCTAGATGTCTCCTGAGGAAATTTCCTTGGCACATTCAGTTTTTGTTCTCTTTCTCTCACATGTAATACGGTCTGTCCTACTTGTTGCTGAATCAAATGGACAGTTTTGGGGTCAACAGAATTCCCTGAAGCATCTGTGACCAAGAAAGTATCTTTTGCTTGTCTGTTCCTTGTTGTAATTTCTGCTCTTTTTATGCTCAGGCCATTTTCACGAAGTACCCTTGTAATATCCGACAGAAGTCCTACGCGGTCATCCGTGCATATCTCTAGCTCCAGCCCCTGCAACAGGCGACCATTCTGTGAAAAATGCAGCACAATGACATGAAATGCAAAATTACTGCTATCAATGATGCTGCTTCACCTCTGATGCCCGCCTCTCAATGGCTGCCTCAAGACACTCTGTGACCCGTTGTCGTTCTGCTTCTGAGCTAATGGGGAGCCCATCAACATGCCTGATAAAGTATTCCTGCAAATTTCGCATGTAAATAATCATCAAAAAATGGTTAAAGTGAATTGGAAATAGAAGGGCAATCTCTTCCCTTTGTATGATCAAGAACTACACTAAAATGGAGAACCTGATAAGCTTCCTTTCCACCAGTAATTACTGCTCCATGGAACACCAAATATTGCATATCCGTGAGAGCGAACACTGTGTCGAACAATAGCTTTGGCCTGTCTGTGCACCTTACTGTAACAACCGTGTAATCTCTATCAGCACAATCCGAAACAATAACATAAGGTGCTACACTCTTCTCCTTTGCACTGTCTGGCCTTTCAAAGTCCCTAGCAGCAAACAACATCTGGTGCAATCTTCTCCCCGTGTGTGTTTCCTCAGGGGAAGCAATGGATATTCTCGGGGTCCTAAAATTGCCATTACCTTTTAGGACATTACAAAGCATTTTCTTAATTAAAGAGAGCCTCTTTGGCTCTTCAACAGCACATCCAGTTGTCTGTTCTGTAATGTGCATTACAGCTGCTGCTCTAGCATTGTGTGCCCAGATCTCAGCATAAACCACATTGCATCCAAGATCTGTCAGTACTGCTGAAACATCTGATAGCAAACCAGTCCTATCAGTCCCGGCTAGCTCAATCACGGTATGCTCCTTAGAAGGCAGCATCCCAATAGAGCTCCGCGGAGAATTAAACACACGTGCATCTGTTTCAAGAACCTGCAATTAATAAAAAAAAATGTAATGTGATGTGAGCATTAGAATTCTTGGCTCAGTAGTAGATAGTGAACACAGAATAATCAAAAAATCAAATACCTTTTGTAAGTAATTAAGAATGCTTTCATCTATAACTTTGTTTCCATCGCTGCCAGTGACATAAAACACTGAAAATTTGAAGTCCATGGTCAAATTAAAACAATAAATTATACTCATGGTTCTTGAAGATGCAAATTTCTTGACCTTACCATCCATGCACCATAATGCAAATTTCTTGACCGTACCATCCATGCACCATACTCCATCAGAAGACATGTATGCCTTTGTAATCTGTAGGTTCAAGTCTGTGAGGACTTGAACAGCTTCAAGGAGAGTACCATGCCTATTGACAGTATCCACCTACAAACAGTTATAATTTTTTTGGGTTAAAATGGCACCATGTCAGGTGGCTCGCAAGTTAAACAATGTGAAATGTGGATAATCAAGGTTTACCTGTATAATTGTAGCGTGATCACAAGTATCATTATCAATCACAACTCTGCAACCAACAAAAGTATATATTTCATTAAATTTAATAAATAAATAAAGCACTTTACACAGAACTTTTTACACAGTACTGTAGCACCTTGAAGTGACCAACAAACAGAAACGATTAATTAATGAAGGTAGGTAGTGAACAAATCATTATTAAAGTTAGCATCACTGGGACTTGGTGAAATTGAACTGTTTGAAAAAACACCAAACTTTGCGAGCACTGAAACGTTACAGGAACTACTAAACAAAATGAATTCCATAAAAAAAAGACCCAAAAGCGAAAACAGCCTAAAGAAAGAAGAGGCGAGTGTTTAAAAAAAAAAAACACACACACACACATTTCAGAGAGAAATGAAGCACCTGGGAGAATTCATTCTTCTGATAAGCTTTGCGTACTCATCAACATCATCATCCATTTTCTGGGTTTTATATTATAGCCAGAGATGGATCCCTAAAGCCCTACAAAAACCCAACTCCAAGTTTCAAGAACAACCCACTAACACAAACAACTAAATGTAGCGGACTTAAATTATACCCACACAAGGAAAGAATGAAATTGAAATATGGAGGAAGAAAGGGAAGTGTTTATAACTATTTATACAAAACAGAAATCTGAAAGGAAAAGAGGAAAATTAAAGATTAACCAGCAAGTTAGCTAACGTACAATGCCAGTATATATTACTGCTATTGCTTTTTTCTTTTTTTTTTGACAATATATATTACTGCTATTGTTGTTGGGTTGGGTTTATACATTATTATATGTAAATATTGGCTGGTTGGTATCAATAAATATACAGTTAAATTAAAGAAGACATTTTCCATCAAAAAAAAAAAAAAAAGAAGACATTTACATTGTATAGGATAGGAGTATGTTGATTAAGCTAAAGCTCCTCTGCTCTGCTCACTATAGAAGGAAATTTCTGTGGCTTCCAATGTGTCCATCTTCTTAGATTCGATGCCGTACACTTAGGAAGCTATCTCATGCACCATTTCTTCGCCCGCTTTGTCTCTTAATCCTTATAGTTATCCTAGTGTTAAACGCAGTGACATTAAATAGTTGTTAGAAACTTTTGACTTTCTCATACTCCTACCTGAATCAAACTAGATTACTTAGAATTCAATAAATTTTGAATACCAGTCGTTCAGACAAAAAACAAATAGTAATGTTTATGGTTTTGTTATTTATAATTTTGCTATAAATATAATTTAATTAAAATCAATAAAATGTTTCATTTGATATTTAATGTGTTTTTTAAAATGGTTTATGCATGTGTTAATTTCTAATTTTGATTAAAATTACAAATAACTAATTAAATTGTAATAACTATATTGAATTATAAAAACTGTATTTTTTATATCAATTAAGTTTTTTTAATTTAACTCATTTTTTTTTATTAATAAGAAGTCATGTGACATAAATATTAATGGACATCTAAACGGTATAAAAGGATATTTCTCTCGTTTCAAATAAGATAGAAATTAATTTTACAAATTATAATATCAAAATTCGCTACTCTTAAAAAAAGTGACCATTAAACTATTTTTCCTTGGCATTAAACTCGAACTATTAAATCAAAACTTATAAATATGTTTAATATCCTTTTAATCATTGGCATTTAGATTTATCTAGATATATGTTTTATGGTTTTTTTTTTTTTTTTTTTTTGACCAATATGGTTTTTACTTTGTTTTGTTGTTAGAGTGAGGTTAAGAAAAATACATAAAATGGATAAGGTTATGGATGGAATATTTAAGGTAAGAAGGTGACCAACAATAGGAAGTGAAAAGAAGACAATGATGGTCATGGTAGTAGAACTCATTTGAGGAGTCATGTAATGTAAATGTGATATTTGGTAGCATTCGGCTCACTTTCATTAATTGAGATAAACAGAATACTATACAAAACTATACATAAAAAACATGATAAAGAAACAATGAGCGTGGCAATGCTGAGTAGTGACAGATGTTCGCAACCCACATATAGGACAATCCATCAATTCTCACCAATTTAATTACTCAAAAATTTTATCCTGCACGAAGGAAAGGGAAGGGAAGATGCTTGCTTGCCCTTTTGACGAAATTAAAAGATTCTCAAAATCTTGAATTGCTAATTCTAAGAAGCTTCCTTAATTCACATATATACGTCTTTATGAATTGTATTTTGCTATATATATTAAACCCTTCTGAACAAGATATCAAGTTTTGATTTTTCTTTTTAAATATTGAATAGAATGGTTAGTGCCTGAATAGAGTTAATTGTTAGAACCAAGACAGTCGATGTAAAATCTAATACTATTACATTGATATTACTAAAGGGCAAATAAATTAATTTAAAACTTAAAATTTAAATACAAATTTTATTGTACTAAAATTAAAATAATTAGTTAAATAAAAATATTTTCATTAAATTTTAAAAATTTGCACAAAAATTACAAATGTTATTATTCCTGTGCTAATTTAGTGAACATGGGGTATTAGGAGCATCTTGATCTTATCATACATAAACTATTTGCACATAACCTATAAGATATATCCCATTAAAATAGGTAGGGTGGTGTGATATTCTGCCATATAAAGCATTCAAAATCTCATCACTCAAACAAATTTGAATCTTAAATAAATTTATCAGACTCTATCTATTAGTGAATGATGATCATTTAAATCTAACATGTTCTTTTCTCTACTAATAACTAACAATTAGCAATGGTTTACTTAAAAAAAAAAACTATAAGATACATAAATTGACATGGTAATTTCATTTATTAATGAGTTAATTGGTCTATTAAATTTTAAATCTTGTTGCTAGCTAGCAACCACTCAACTGACTGCCAGTATATACCATTAATATTAATTCACCCCTAGAATATAATGAGCCATCTTTATTTATCCACGTTTCTTGTTTGGCTGTTTTCTCTGGTATAATAATTAAATTAAGGTCTCGAAATTAAAGCAAAAAACCCACATGCAATTATGAGGGGATTAAAGCAGACAGTAATAAACTTTAGTTCGGGTGGTTGGCGGGGAGTTGCTGCCTTAAGCTGATGTTGCAGTTGAAATGTATATTGGAGAGTGAACATTGATGGAAATGGCTTTAATGTTTTCTTGTTGTAACTTGTACGTACGTATCATAATCATAATCTTTATATTTGATACTATCTTGTTGCATTTTTATGAGACAATTTTCATGCAAAAACACATGTTTGCCTTATTCAGGGACAGTACTGCTCGCTTCTTATATATTTAACTATGTAATGGGTACTGATGTGCAAAATTTCTACAGAGAGGGCAATATTTTTTTAAAAAAAATTATAGTTAATTCTTAAGTATTTGTTGATATTTTTTCATAATTTTACACTTTTTTTTCCATGCCGAACAAAATTAAAGAAGCTGACAATTTCTCTGTACAATCTTTTATGTTGTGATAAACTGTCAGCTGCTTTGGCAGATTTGAGAGACTCAAGTGCTAAAAAATTATTCAGTGAGGAGTAATATTATAAGATATAGAATTCAAATTATATAATCGTTAATTTTGAAACTAATTTTTACCCAATTTAATCTGATATCTTAATTTGACATGCATGGCTTCTAAATACATGATGGATAATAACCATGATTTTAATTGGATTGTTGGTTGGTTTATGGCGTGGCAGTACAAAGCAATTTATTATTGTTTAGCTGGATTGGCAATGGTAATGGTAAGGATACAGCTGCTAAAGTAATAAAAAGGAGCAAACCTAACGACATGAATTACAACTAACATTAAAAAGACAGTTGTAGTGCATCTGATTATTAAGGTTACATCCGATTATTCGTCTATGAGTAGTCCCAAATGATAAAAGGTATGGAAAACCAATTGTGAAGAACAAAAATCGAACTTCCGTTCCTCCTTAATTTTTTCATTTGTGATGTTAAAAATTAACCACTTCAACTAAATGCTATAAAAAAAAAAATTACGCTATACATAAGTGGCATCCTATAGTGGGATTCGGGGTTGATTGGCAGCTGGTATGTGTGTATATCCATCAGCCTCATACCAACAAACAAATTAATATATACTTTTCTTTATTTTTATGAATAACATACAGCCAATTCATTTTTTTTTTTTAGTTGATTGCCCTCCTGGGAATTTTTTATTGCTAACTTGTATAATTACTCACCCACAGGTGATAGGCGCCCTAACCTTTTGATGAATGTATATTTTAATTGGGAGAATGAATTATGTTGGATTTTTTTTTTTTGTAAATTTAAAAGCGTATTTAATTACCTTCTTACCATTACTTTAATAGTTTATATACCAATAATAATAATATTTGGAATCATACAATATTAATTTTTTTATTTTTCATATTTTAAATTTAAATTATAATATAATGAACGTTCCACATTCTTACTTGTTAATTGAATGATTGAAATTATATAATATTAATTTTCTTACTTTTATATTTTAAGTTTAAATAAATTGTTATATAATGGACAATATTCCACATTTTTATTTTTTAATAATAATAATAATAATAATAATAATAATAATAATAATAAATAAATAAATAAATATTGTTAATAATTTATTTATTATAATTTAAATACAAACATATTTATTTTTAACATATATTATTATACATGTATCACTTAATATATATTGGTTGATAATATAATGAAAAGTATATATATAGTTAAATTTACTAATATTTTATTAATATTTTTATATTATTTATTAAATTAATATTCGGTATTATATTTAATTTTTTGGTTTGATACCGTTTCAATATGGTTCGGTATGGTTTTTATTTCGGTTTTTTTATAAAGGTCCAGTATCGTACCAAATTAGTCATATAATTTGGTTTGATTTAATTCAGTATTAAAATTATTTAATTCAGCACACTTTTAATATTTTTCAATTTAGAGTTTTAGTTCGATTCGATATTTTCACCTTCCCATATTCATTCTTAGAGTTCAAACCGTGATGTTACTTATGGTGCTATTCGGATGTCAGAGTAAGTATATATATATATATATATATATATATATATATATTTGGCCATTACAAATTTGGGTTTCCCCAATGCACCGGCAAGGGCTTTGGCCATTTGGGCAAAGCAACACAGGCACCGTTCTCTTATATGTACCCATCCCTACATGAGTGGAATTTGAACCATGACCATGCATTAGGCAAAGACCTGAATTGCTCATATTACTATTATTATTCCATAAGCTCGAACGAGCATATAAGAAAGTAAATTACAGGCTTATTAAGGCAACGTCTATTCACAATAGTGAGGGTGAAGTGACCTTTGAATGATAATTCACTCCTTCAACCCCCCATTAATATTTATGTCTAAGCAGCACACACACATTCTAAAAGTAGTTATATATCTATACACACACACACACACACAGTAGTACAGTATTAGCAGTCTGAAAATTATCATTATCCTAGGCAGATGCAGAACTTCCCTTGAGACCCAGTAGCACAGGTTGCACTGAGGTACTTTTCCTGCAAAACTTTTTTGCATTCAGCAATGCATTGGGTAAGTGTGCATGGATTGAGTTGGATGCTAAACGCACCTTCCACAACATTTCCACCCAAAATCACTACAACAGCCAATGCCAGGGCCACCACCACTGCCGCACTCAACATTCCTCTCTTGCCTTCCATCTATCTCACTCACTGTACTCTTTGCTCTCTGTTGCTATTTACTCACCTTTGGACCACCAATCAAATTTTGTGTCCTGTGAAGGTACAACACATACTACACACACTTATTTATAGTGAGCAAAAGATTCCCGCAGTCACGTAGAAAACCTTATTATAAGTCAACAAAAGTATATGCAATTGTTGTGATGATAATAATAATAATAATAATATTGTGCTTGCTTTGCTTGTGCATCCACCCAATTAAAAGAAACAGCATTGGCCAGTTTTCACCAAGATTTGTGAATCCTATGCCAATCAGAAATCATTTCTGCGTCCACCCAAAAAACAGCATTAGCCAGTTTTTGCCAAGATTTGTGAACTCCAACAAATCAGAATTAAACACAGAGTAAAAGTTCAGCCATGCTGTTTTCCACGTGTAGATGTTCGATTTTCAGCTTCATTAAAGCAATTGCTGGCTATGAAACATTCTTATGGTAACCATAGGCACCATGACATGTATCAGCCCACTTTCTGCAATCATAGATATGCTTAGATATATAATTAATCAGCACTTAACTTAATTAATTTGAATCTTGATCTTAGAGTATATATATTTTTCCTGAAAATCTTTCTGCATTTGAGAATAAGATTAAATTTATTAAATAACTACAACATGTATAAATATCTAATATTCAAATATAGAACATTTATTTCTCAAAACAGAATATATATATATATATAGAGCATTTAAAAATTTTATTAATTAATTATTTATACTAATATACACATCAGTGTTGATAAAAATTTTTTGATTTGTAATTTATTCTATATTGAATGATGAAATTATGAATGCAGTAGTTGTCATAGTTTTATTTATTTATTTATTTATTTTGCCGACAGATAAATAGAAATTGTGTACAGAAATGGCTCATCAACCGTCCGCAAGATTAATAAAGATAGCTATCTATTTGTTCCCTTTGGTTATTACACGCATGCGGTCAATTATATTTTCTTCGTAGGATCATTTGATCTACTTTATTATAAAATGTCATTCTTTTACAAATAGATGATCAAAATTGGTAAATTTTAATGTATTACACATAAGTTGATTTATGATGCCACTTAATACATAAAAAGTATATATACTTAAGATAAACTCTAAATTAATAAAGATAATTACACTTATTATTAAAAATCATTTACATAATAAAATATAAATGATATTGTAAGATATATACACCCATGACTTGATTAGTTTAAGTTATGGATAAGATGTAAAAGACTCCTATTAGAAGTCTGCTTACTACTCTTTTGTAGAGTATGAGTTTTATGTTTTGTACGTAATATAACCCAAGTGATAACCT
>CATIWO010249456.1:0-10331 GCA_949673435.1 Macaranga tanarius | reverse complement strand
AAAAGCTCCTCTCTCTTCCTTCTTTTCTCTTCTCTTTTCTTTCCTTTCTTTCTCTCTTCCCGTTCTTTTGTTTCTTGTTTTCTGCAGGAGACTTTTCTCTTCTTCTTCCTTATCTTTTTCTTATTCTTATCCATCCCCATTTTGCTACTTAACCCCATCTTCTTTCTTTTCTTTCACTTACATCCTTATAACTTCCTCTAATATCATCAAGTCTTAATACCGTATACTATATCTTATCGGTTCTTATCTTAATAAAATAAAATATCTTATCAACTTCAATTCCATGCCACAAGTTTATTCGATATCAATTATTGACTTAAGTACAGAATATTCGAACTTCAAATCATCTATTCATAATAGTGGCAAACAAATCTTAAATCACCAAATTAAATTAACTGAAACAGTAATAACCTCCTTAATTTACATTAATGAACAGTAATCATGTTTCTAGGACACGGATGTTACAATTTTAATTAGGTTAACTTATAAAACCTGAATAATTTAGTAATATGTTAATTGAAATTAAATTAAATTAATTATAATTATAAGTATAAATTATATTTTTTATTTTAATTAGGTTAACTTCTATTTTATATAATATAAATTAATTAAAGTTTAATAAAAAAAGTTACTATTAATTAAATTAAATTTTACTATTTAAATAATTAATTATAATCATTATTTAAAAATAGTATAGGGAATTTTTTAATAGAGAGAAATAATAGAAGTAAAAATAATTAAATAATTGATGTGATTATTTAATAGAAGAAAAAATAATTAAATATTTGATGTGATTACTCAAAAAAATTATTGTTAAAAATAGGAAAAATTAATTTACAGCAACAAATTTTATTAAAGTTTAATTAAAATAACTAAAACTAAGTTAATTAATTTATCTAATGATTAATTACAATTATAAAATAAAAAATAGTACATATAATTAAAAATAATTAAGCAATATTATTTTATATATTTTTTACAAAATAATATATAAAATTAGTGTGAAATATTTTAAATTTGATTTAAGTGCAATATATAGTGAGTGAAAAAAAGAGAAAAGTAATGTTAAAAATATTAAAAATTTAATTGACAGAAATTTTATTAAAAAAATTATTCAAATTAATTTAAAAAATTTTAAATTATTTAATGATAATTACAATAATAAATTATAAATTATAAATAAAAATTTCGTGAAAGAGAAAAGTATTAGGTTAAAAAATTTTAAAAAGTAATATTTAATTGCTAAAAAATGATAAATATTAATTTTTATAAATGTTAAAATCATGACAACGAATTAATTTATAATGACAATTAACTAAAATTAATTTATTATTTTTTATTATCAAAATAGTATATAAAATTTTCTTTTAAAAAATGAAGTACTAAAATAACAAAATTTAAAATCGATGTGTAATTACGAAAGATAGAAAAATTAATGCTAAAATTATTAAAAATACTACAAAAAATTAATTTATTAAAATATAACAAAGCAATGTATTTAAAATTTTATTTTATATTGATTAATTACAATTATAATTTAAAAATAATATATGAAAATTTTTTAAAAGAGAAAAATATTTAAATTGTATTAAATTTTTTTAATTTAAATTTATTTTATAAACATGAGTCCAATAATAGAAAGATTATGTGCAAAATACGTGTTATATATACTAGTATATTTATATAACCGTATGTTTACTCAGTTCAACAAACTATATGATGAAACTGAAATATGCATAAATACGATTCCAAATATAGTCATCAACACAAGAAGACAATGCATGAAGCTAGCCAAGTCAAAAAGAGAAATTTCCTTGTGGTATCAAAGTTTACTTTTAAGGTTCTATTTTGTCTAAAATTATATATAGTAAAAAAATACTCATATATTTTTTTTATCAGTTATTGGGTTATTAAATTCCGGTAAGAATTTTTTAGATAATTTAATTTACATGAGTAGACAATTAAATAGATTACAATTCATGAAAAAAAAAAACTCTGTACCTAAAAGAAAGATTAAGAGTCACAGATCATGCAATATAGCGTTGTAATAAGGAGAAATTTTTGGTGAATCAGTTTGCCATGTAGGATTATAGGCTCTTTATTATACACTTGACATATAGTACAATTAGTTAAGGTTGGTAATTCGTATTAACGGGTCGTGTCAAGACATGATTATAATATAAAAATAGCCAACCCGAACACGACCCGTTTAATTAATCGTATCAAAATTATAAACCCAAACACGAATACATTTGAGTAACAGGTTACACAACACGACCCGTATAACCAGTTTAACCTATATAAGTCTAAATATATTTAGACACACGTTTAACACATTTTAACACATTTTACACGTTTAACACATTTAACACATTTTAACATATTTATACATTCAAAATACAAAATACCAAAAAAATTAATTATATTTTTAAATATAATTATGTAGTTTTTGTATTGTAATTAACATTTTATATTATTTATATTCTTATGTATTTTAAATAATATTTATTTAATATTAAATTAATATGTAATAATAATTTAGTATTATATAGTATTTATTTGAGACTAATATTTGATAAATCTAATTATTTATATTAAAATTACCTACTTTTAATGAATTTTTAATATTAATATTAATTAATTGATACTAAATTATATAACTTGAGTATTTTTATTGTGCTTATTTGCGTAACATTAAATTAAATATTGTATAGCATCTACTTATTATTTAAATTATCTTTAATTTTTGAAAGAAAAACTATCTTTAATTAGTACTAATACTTAATATAAATGCTAATTTACACTATAAATTTTGTTAATAATATTTTTAGTATATATCAAAATTATATATTTATATGAATATAATTGAGAATACTAAATTATACTATAGATATATAATTCTATTATATATACACAATACAATTAATAATACTAGCATAAATTTTTTATTATATTTAATAATTTAATTATATTTATTTAATATTGAATTGGCATTGAATAATATTTTATTTGATAATTTAAATTGCATTAAAGTGTATATATATATAGGTTAATACGTATTTAAATATGTTAAGAAATTAATCGTGTTAACTTATTTAGTAAACATATTAATATGTGTTTAAACAGGTTAGGTGGGTTCAAGAATGTGAAGGAGGTGCATGAGATTCAAAAGGAATTGAAGTTATGGTAGGTGGGTCAGGTGGCACAGACGAGTTAGCAATATGTGAGGTTGGAATAGGTGGTTCATCTTGAGATGGAGTTAAGACAAGTAGTTCAGATGGTATAGTCATGGGTTCAGCTATTTGTGGAGTTTCAAAATATGGGATATTCGTTGGAAATGGTTGATTATAAGACCAATTCTCTATATTGTCAAATGAAAAATTGGGTAACATAGGAGCTTGATTAGATGGGATGAAAGTAGAAGAGAATGGAAAAATAGTTTCATGAAATATAACATCCCGATTGACAAAAATTTTTTTTGTTTCAATGTCATACAGTTTATAGCCTTTTTGACCAGTGGGGGTAGCCCACAAAAATGCAACGTTTAGCATGAGAATTAACTTTATGAATAGGATGGACAACGGTGGCATAATATAGATAACCAAAAACTTTTAAGTGATAAAGTGATAGAGGACGATTATATAATAACTCAAAAGGGCATTTATTGGACAACAATGGTGATGGGATTCGATCAATAAGATAAACAGCAGTCAAAACACTTTCTCCCTAAAAATTAAGTGGTAATTGAGATTGAAAAAGCAAAGCACAAGCTATAGTGATTATATGTCGATGTTTTCGCTTAACAACTCCATTTTGTTATGGAGTGTAAACATAAGTACGTTGACATTCAATACCATGAGATTGAAAAAAATGTTTCATTAATAGAAATTCAGAACCATTGTCCACTCTAATGGTTTTAACACATGCATGAAATTGGACACGAATAAAATCAATGAAAGACTTCAAAATACTTTGTGTTTTAGATTTGTGTTACATAAGAAATATCCATATGCATCTTGTAAAATCATCCATAATAGTAAGAAAAAAACGTGCTCCTAAAAGTGTAGGAATTTTATGTGGTCCCCAAATATCATAATGTAATAAATCAAATGTAGCATTAGTTGATATGGTGCTCGAAGGGAATAGAAGTATTGTTTGTTTAGCCATAGGACAAACAGTACAATTATTGTCATAAGAGACATTATTTATGGGTAATAATGAAGAAATCATTTTGAGGTGAGATGGCGATGGATGTCCAAGACGCATGTGCCATAAATTTAAAAGATGAGAAACTTGATAGGAGACAGGGGCCTTTTATGAGGGAGACATATAATAGAGACCACCATATTGTTTACCCGAGCCAATCATCTTCCCCGTATCTAAGTCCTGTAATACACAAAATGAGGGAAATAAAATGGCACAACAATTTAAAGCAGTAGTAATTTTACTTGCATATATCAAATTTAAGTGAAAAGAATGAACACATAATGCATTATCTAAGGTTATATTAGAGTTGAATGATGCAGTCCCTATTGAACTGATTAGGGCAGAAGACCCTATAGGTAAATTAACAGTAGATATTAGCGAAGATTTTATTTGAGTGAGAAGTGAGGGTCAGAAATGATGTGGTCTGTAGCTCCACTATCCAAAATCCAAGGTTTAGTAACTATAGAATTGATTAAAGCATTGGAAGAAGAAAATAGACCTGCGGTATTTGCATAAGCATTGTTATTACCGGTGGCATGATTTTGAGACATCATAGATATGGTATGAGCAAGTTGTTGAAGCTCCTCCGCAAAGAGACCATACAGTGGTGGATATGTCCCTTGTGTAGGTTGAGAGGAAGTTGTTGCATTAGCGGCATGAATGGAGTTATGTGTATTACTGCGAGGTCCTCGTTGCTGCTGTTATGTTTGGTTCTGTCTGTTGCCTTGATTCCACAAGGCATATTCTGCTGGTTTCTCAATTTCTGAAGGTGGCTGAATAGATCCGTTGATGAAGCCAATTTTGTTTTTGGCTGTGAAAGCATGAATCATAGATTTGCTCCATAAAGAATAATTAGTTCCATTTAATTTTACAGGTACAAGTGTGTGTCCAGGGTGATCTGAATGATGGATAAAGTATGGGTTTGATGAGTCCATGATTTTGTTGGTGTTTAAATCAATGGAATGGAATTTTTCAGATGATGTTTGTTCTCCACTAGGCATGTTATTTGTTGTAAAAGAAGTGATCAAGCAGCAGAAGGAGGCTCTGATACCATAATAAAAATGGTGAATAAAGAATTTGATAAATGGTTTTCTTTTCTATATCAAATACAAGAACAGAATACAAAATATAAATTGATGCACACACTTACAAAGGAAACAATAAAAGCTAATTTACAGGCTAATAATCTAGGATGCTTTTGATATATGGGATCATTCTAAACTTAGGTAAGTCAACTAATGAATATATATTTCCTAATATAATATAATTATCATGTATGAGTTTATTGGATCATGGATCCAAATAATATCCGTAAAAATAAGAATGTAATAATGCAAATAAAATCAATCAACCAGTGTTGATGGGATTCAAGCCGGTACGTATTTTCATATAGAATGTTGGAAACTAAGATATCTTGAGTTTTAAGACTTTTTTATTTCTAAACTATTAGCTCATTAGCTTCTAACTAATTTATTGATCCAAGTAGGACTATAAATGTAGTAAAAATCTCCTAACAACTAATTTAATGTAATTACGTACATCAATATTCAAATTTGAAATATCGTTTAAGTAAGAATAACCTCTTACAACATATTTCAATTTACAAATATTATGAAAATAATTATGTAGAGTGAAAAATATAACTCATTAAGTATTGTATGATATTGGTTGATAAAGTATTGTATGATATTGGTCAGTTAACAATATGTAAAGGAAAATTTAAAAAAAAATTATTATCTAAGTATACAAAATGTTTATCCAAACATTGATTCTTGTTTCCATAAATAAACAACCTAAGAATATATAGATAAATGAAAGGTGTTTTATTTTATTATTATTTTTATTTATTTGTTATCTCCAAATATGTTAAGCCATACATTCATAGAATTCAATACAAGTAATAATGAAATTGAGATATTAAATTATAAATGAACTTTGATTGTAAAGAAATGAAAAAGAAAACTACTTGCCACGCCCAAACACTCGACCAAAGTAACACGAGGAGTGAAGAAGAGAAAATTCTAAGAAATGTAACATCACAACTTTCCAATTGGTGAATAATTCTTTGATTGGATTTTTGCCTTCATTAAGACGGTGGAGCAATGGCAGCAAATGGTACAATGTTGCCTTCATTAAGACGGTAAAGCAAAGCAACGGGAGCAATGCTACGATCGATGTTGAAGAGATCAACCATTGGCATAGAAGTGGAAAAGGAATAGCATAGCTAGGTTTGAAATTTGAGTTTTGTGCATGAAGATATAAATGCTGGTAAAAGAGTTTTGTCATTTTTAGGGTTTATTTAATTTGATTTTTGAGATAATCAATACTCCAATGACTTTCAAATTATTAAAATCAGCAAATAAAAAAAAATTGTGAATAGTTATAATTTTCGCACTTAATTAAAAATAATAAATTAAACTGTTAAATTTTATAAAAGTAAACTAATAAATAACAAATATCTCTCATAATTATATACTTTATTTTCTTATAAGTAGTATTTATTTTATTTTGATTTATTTTATCAATTTGAAGTAAAAAGTCGCTTATAATATAAAAATGATTTTTAAGTGCTAAGAAATAATCTTATTATTAATTTATTCATTAAGTGTCATATGCACTAAGTAAGAATTTTCTTATTAAAAAAATAACTTTTCATTGAATTGGTGATATAAATTTTAATTATGTAGAATAAAACATCAGCTTGGTCTTATAACACCCATGTACTTCTTTGCTTCATTTTCAAATGCCATCTCCTCCTGTAATGGCCCATGTCAATCATCGAATGACTGCGGTGGCCGGCTTATTTGCACCAATGGACAATGCAACAATGACCAATATATGTGTAGGAGGCGGAAGTGACGACTGTCAGCTGGCCGGCCTCCGGCTCCCTTACATGTTCTACACACACATGTGCAAGCTCACCTTCTGTAACATCTGCTGTACTGTAATTTCGAGTGCTTTTAGTGATGGTGGAGATGGAGCGAAATCGGAATGCAATGACAAATACCATGACCCGTCGAATTGCTTATATTGCATGGTCCATGTTCAGATGGCCTAGGTTCATGATTATAAGTTTCAGTTGGACTTATCCATAGAAAAGAAAAGTGTTGCAGAGAGTTTTATCTTTTATAAAAGGTTAATTCCGCCGACTTTTAAAATAATTAAAATATATATAGTTATCAAATATTAAAAATATTAAATATATATAAAAAATTATTATGGCATAATTATATTGTTTTAAAAATATTTTAAGTATAAAATTTAAATTCAGCTATTATATATTAATTTTTATCTATTTTTAAAAGAAGTGAATTATGCAATTTATTAATTCAAATTATTTAAATTCTTTATTAATATTAACTATTAATAAAAAATTATTTACTTGTTAGGAAATTTGGGTTTGCAGAAGTGTATCAGAAATTATTTGAGATAATAAACAAACACAACACCAAAAATAGAAAAAATACAAAATACACAATAATTAACGTGGTTCAGCATAAGCCTACGTCCACGGGCGAAGGAGGAACAAATTTACTAATCAACCAAAAATATAAAAAAATAGTATGGAGATAAACACTCAACCCTTAGCCCCAATTACATCCAAAAGCTCTCTACTTGGCACACATATATGCAGAACACAAGGTATTCACGGTGTCTCTACAACACACATACCACATATACATGTAGCTCTATTTATAGGGGATACAAAATCCTACTTGATCAAGGATTCTCTTCAATTGAGGAACCTCTTCAATATAAGTAATAAGAATTTAATTCCCAAATAAGAGTTTAATTCCTAATTAAGAGTCAAATCCTATTGAGAAAGAATTTCTTTAACTTAGCCACCAAGTATATGCCAAAAACCATTCTTATGTGCTACACAGCCTCCAATACGATCGTGTTTCGACCTGTGTTCGCTTCTGGACTAAATTGTTTATTTCAACACACCCTGCGACACGCCCGTATTCCTCTCTGGACAAAATGACAGCCTTAAACACACCCTGAGACACGCCCGTGTCTCAAGCCGTGTCTGCCTCCAACATGAATATAAGGCACAACAACATCCAAACCCTATAAATAATGATGTCATAGGCTAAATTAAAGTCACGTATTAACAAATCTCCACCTTAACTTGAATTTTCTTATATCAAAATTTGCTCCACCTTCTCCATAAATGTCTCAAACATAAGAACACCAAAACAAGTTCAAGAGCTATTTGAACTTGCTCTTCCAAAATGCCTTAGTCAATAAATTACCAAAATTGACTCTGCCCAAAAGTATAGAAAAATGAGATAATAATGTAGCAGTACCTATCATAGTAGATCCTTGCAACACATACAATCTACCAATGCGTCTAGCTCGCATCACCACAACAGCATTCATAACAATATCCAAAATTCCATCTCCGCCAATAAACTTATAACCACCAATTTCAAATGTAGACAACGAAATAAGATTGTTAGACATGTCTGGAACATGTCTAACACTAACCAAAGTCCTCACTACACCATTATAAGTTTTAATCTTAACTGAACCAACATCAACAATCTTACAAGGATGGTTATTGCCCGTTAACACAAAACCACCATTAACTGATTCATAGGTGGCAAACCAATCTCTATTAAGACAAATGTGATAATCATAACCAGAATCAAATATCCACCCTTACCTAAATTTGGTTAAATTTTCAGTCACAACGAGGACATTACCTTCAAACTCATCAACAAAGTTGGCTTCTATGGATTCACTATGCTGATCCTTTTTCTTCAATTTCCAACAATCAGCCTTCAAATGCCCATTTTTCTTGCAATAATGACAGGTCTTCTTTTGGTACCCCGAACTGCTACCTGAATTTATCACCAATAGAGCATCTGCAGCTACCCTAGTATCTTCAACAAGCTCCTTGTCCATAAGCTCATTTGAAAATAAAGCAGATTTAATATCCTCCACCTTCAACATTTCCTTAGTATAAATTAGAATATCTCTAAAATTCTTATACGAGGCAGGAAGAGAACGGAGCAATATAAAAACTAACTCTTCTTCTTCATACTTAATCTCAAAATTTTCCAAGTCAATCATGAATGATGTAAATTCATTAATATGAGTTCTCAAGGAGGTACCTTCTACCAAATTAAGCATATGCAAATGATGTTTCACAGTGAGTTTATTTGAGAGATTTTTCTTCAAAAACAGCCCCTCAAGTTTTGCCCATAATGCTACAGCTGTCTTCTTATGAATAACTTCTCGCAATACCTCATTCGACAAACATAACTGAATGGTAGCCAATTTCTCCTTCTCAAACAAAGCTTTATTCAACCCATTATGTGTTAAAAGGGCTCGTATCTTAATTTGCCATAAACCAAAGCTCATATTGTAATCCAATTTCTTTATCTTGAACTTTGATGTCACCACAATGAAATCTCAAATAATTGTAGATTGCTTTGATATCACTTGTTAAGGAATTTGGGTTTATGAAAGTGTGAGATGATTAAAAATTATTTGAGATAATAAACAAACAGAACATTAAAAATAGACAAAATATAAAACACACAATAATTAACGTAGTTTAGCGTAAGCCTACGTCCACGGGCGAAGGAGGAATAAATTTTCTAATAAACTAAAGATACAAAAAAATAATATGGAGATAAATACTCAACCCTTAGCTCCAATTACACCCAATCAAGCTCTCTACTTGGCACATATGCAGAATACAAAGTATTTACGGTGTCTTTACAACACACATAATATATATATATGTAGCCTTATTTATATGGGATATAAAATCCTATTTGATCAATAATTCTCTTCAATATAGGAACCTCTTCAATCTAAGTGTAACACCCGCCTTAAAACATACGTAAGCATGAAGTATGTAATACATTTTATGCATGCTAGATGGTGGGGTTTAATTAAGTTTAAGATTGTGTTAGAATGGTAGAAAGGGACTAGAGTGTAAGGGCTTGATAGTAGCAATTATAAGTAGAGGGACTAGTTGGGAAGAAGTGTAATTTATTAAGGACCAAAGTGGATATTTGTGATGATATTTGGATGTATTTAATTATGTCCACATATTATTATATTGTTGTTATTATTATTATTATTATTATTATTGTTATAAGTAATTA
>CATIWO010249432.1:0-59201 GCA_949673435.1 Macaranga tanarius | reverse complement strand
TTTAAATACGTTTTGTTAGAATTTTTTTGGTAGTAAATAATTTTATTAAGAGTTTTATATATTTAGAAACTAATATTATTAATAAAATTTAAAATATTAGTAATAAACCAATCAAACCGAACTATAAATATATATAAATTTAGAATATACTATAGTTCGGTTCGGTTCGGTTTTTATCTATTTTTTACTCTAAAAACCAAACTGAACCGAACCGAACCTATTTCGGTTTGGTTCCGTTTAAACCGAATTAGTATTTTATTTTTAAAAATCGAACCGAACTGACTAATTCAGTTCGGTTCAATAATTCAGTTTTCGGTTATTTTTGATCACCCCTAATTCCACGTATATTTATTATCTTTGGGGAAGCTGTTGCATGTGGACGACATGCTTTTGTTATATGTATCATGGGATATCATTATTATTTTGTTGATAATACCACCAAGTTTTACTTAAACTTGGATGCAAAGGAATATGGTATGTCAAAGAATATCCGTTAATGCATGAACCTTATAGTTTGCACTGTCCTGATAATAAATAAATAAATAAATAAATAAACAAATAAATAATTTTTTTAAAATAAATTTTTAAGTTGGCTTGTTTATTTATTTATGTATTTGTTTATATTGTTCATAATAATTATGTTTAATATAATGAGTATGATATTATAACATGATTTTATATATTACCGTGATTTTATACATGTATTTATGGTTATAGTTTATAGTTGCCAAAGTGACATAAACTAGAATGTGTTATTACATGTATAAATTATGTTATTGATGGAATACCGTGAATGATGATAAATTGACGTTTGACAATTGTTATAATTTAAGAATTTACCCAAAGGCAAATTATTAGTCTATGATTGTTGAACATTATTGGGGTGTATTGTTATATTTTGGTTGAATATTTTTAATTATCCAAAGATGTTAATAAGAGAGGTTTTGCAATTATGTTACTCATCATACTCCTAACCATGTCCATTAACTGTATTTTTATTAAAACCAAAAGATGTAATAATGGTATTGAACTTAATATACCATTGTCTGGAAGTTTGCTTAAGTCCGTATATTGACTTCTTGAGTTTACCCACCATTTGACTTTTACCTTCCATGGAAAAACCTTCGGGTTGATCCATGTAAACTTCCTCCTCTAAATCTCCATTCAGAAAGGCTGTTTTCACATCCATTTGATGTAACTCTAAATCATAATGAGCAAACAATGCCATAATAATTCTTAATGAATCTTTCTTTGAGACTGGAAAAAATATCTCTGTGTAATCAATACCACTTTTTTTGAGTATAACCTTAGCATCAAGTCTGGTTTGATATCTTTTAACATTTCCTTTTGAGTCGTGCTTTGTCTTAAAGACCCATCTACAGCCAACTCTTTTACAACTTTCCGGCAATTCAATAAGATCCCAGACATTATTTTGCTTTATGGATTCCAACTCATCCTTCATGGCATCGATCCATTTATCAGATTCAGCACTTTTAATGGCCGGTGAATATGAAACGGGATCCTCATTGATTCTAATATCAAAATCTGACTCTTGTAAATATACCACATAATCATTCAAAATTGCTGATCTCCTTTCTCTTTGAGATCTTCTAACTACTATTCCTTGTGGTTCATTTGCATCAATCATATGTGAGTTAGTTGCTTCATGGGATGGATTTTCATTTAGATGTTGTTCAGTGTTATCATTATATCCTTCAACACTTGGAACATCATTTGACAAAAGTAATAGATGAAGGAACATTCATATGTAAAGGAATATTTACACTAATTTCTTTTATCTCCACACTTTGGCGTTCATCACTCCCACTAACGTCACCATTCTCAATAAATCTTGCATTTCCAGTTTCAACAATTCTTGGACTATGTTTTGAACGATAAAATATATACCCTTTAGATTTCTCTGGGTAACTAATAAAGTAACGACTAACAGTTCGAGAATTTAACTTTCTTTCATGTGGATTATAAATTCTTGCTTCCGCTGGGCAACTCCAAATATGCAGGTGCCGTAAACTGGGTTTCCTTCATGTTCATAATTCAAAAGGAGTCTTTTGAACTGCCTTACTAGGAACCCTGTTCAATAAATATGTTGCAGTTTTAACTGTTGCATAATTGTCACAATAAATTTTTAGCGGCTTGATAATGGTGTCGACAACCCCAAGTCATGAAATAAAGTTCTACATCCATAATGCATGAATTGTGGCTTCAAAATATGCCACAAATTCTGCCTCTATAGTGGATGAAGCAATGATAGTCTATTTTGCACTTTTCCACGATACCGCTGCTTCTGCTAATAGAAACATATAGCCAAATGTGGACTTTCTACTATCAAGGCATCCAATAAAATCTGAATCTGAATATCCAATCACCTCTAATTCATTGGATCTCTTATATGTGAGCATGTAATTCTTTGTTCCTTGTAGGTACCTCAATACTTTCTTTGCAGCTTTCCAATGATCAATTCCAAGATTACTTTGATACCTGCCTAACATTCCAACTGCAAAACTGATGTCCGGTCTATTATAGGTTCACAAGTACATCAAACTTCCAATAATAAAAGCATATGAAATTGATTCCATCTCTTTATGTTCCATATTATTTTTTGGACATTGCATAAGACTAAATTTATCACCCTTTTATATGGGAATAACTCCAGGTGAACATTTATTCATATTGAATTTCTCAAGAACTTTTTCGATATAAGCTTTTTGAGATAGTCCAAATAATCCACGTGATCTATCATGAAAAATTTCTATTCTAATCACATAAGATGCCTCTCTCATATCTTTCATTTCAAAGTTCTTTATAAGAAATTCCTTAGTCTCATGTATTATACTTAAATCATTAGCAGCAAGCAAGATATCATCAACATATAGAACCAAAAATATAAACTTACTCTTACTGATCTTTTGGTATATACATCGATCAACTGTATTTTCCTTAAAACCAAAAGATGTAATAATGGTATTGAACTTAATATACCATTGTCTGGAAGCTTGTTTAAGTCCATATATTGACTTCTTAAGTTTACACACTATTTAACTTTTACCTTCCATGGAAAAACCTTCGAGTTGATCCATGTAAACTTTCTCCTCTAAATCTCTATTCAGAAAGGTTGTTTTCACATCCATTTGATGTAACTCTAAATTATAATGAGCAACCAATGCCATAATTATTCTTAATGTATCTTTCTTTGAGACTGGAGAAAATGTCTATATGTAATCAATACCACTTTTTTGAGTATAACACTTAGCAACAAGTCTGGCTTTATATCTTTCAACATTGCCTTTTGAGTCACGCTTTGTCTTAAAGACCCATTTACAGCCAACTCTTTTACAACTTTCTAGCAATTCAACAAGATCCCAGACATTATTTTGCTTCATAGATTTCAACTCATCCTTCATGGCATCAATCTATTTATCAGATTCAGCACTTTTAATGGCCTGTGAATATGAAACCGGATCCTCATTGATTCCAATATCAAAATCTGACTCTTGTAAATATATCATATAATCATTCGGAATTGTTAATCTCCTTTCTCTTTAAGATCTTCTAACTACTATTCCTTGTGGTTCATTTGCATCAGTCATATGTGAGTTAGTTGCTTTATGGGATAGATTTTCATTTAAATGTTGTTCAGTGTTATCATTATGTCCTTCAACACTTGGAACATCATTTAACAAAGTAATAGATGAAGGAACATTCATGTGTAAAGGAATATTTACACTAATTTCCTTTATCTCCACACTTTAGCGTTCATCACTCCCACTAACGTCACATTCTTAATAAATCTTGCATTTTCAATTTTAACAATTCTTAGACTATGTTTTGGATAATAAAATATATACCCTTTAGATTTCTCTGGGTAACCAATAAAGTAACCACTAATAGTTCGAGAATCTAACTTTCTTTCATGTAGATTATAAATTCTTGCTTCTGTTGGGCAACCCCAAATATGCAGGTGCCGTAAATTGGGTTTCCTTCATATCCACAATTCAAAAGAAGTCTTTTGAACTGCCTTACTAGGAACCCTATTCAATAAATATGTTACGGTTTTAAGTGTATACATCCACAATGATTTGGGTAGGGAGGAGTTACTCATCATACTCCTAACCATGTCCATCAAAGTCCAATTATGCCTTTCTGCTACACTATTTTATTGAGGTGTACCTGGCATTGTATACTGTGCACATATGCTGTGACTATTGAGGAATTTTGCAAATGGACTAGGACACTGTCTAGACTCATCATATTTTCCATAATATTTACCACCTCCATCAGATCTTACAATTTTCACCTTTTTATCTAATTGCCTCTCAACCTCCCTTATGTATGTCTCAAGAGCATTTATTGATTGAGATTTTTTATAAAGCAAATAGATATAACCATAACATGAAAAATCATCAATAAAGGTGATAAAATATCTTTTCCCATTAATAGTTGGAGTGTCAAAAGGTCCACAAATATCAGTGTGGATAATTTTAAGAAGCTGAGTGCTTCTTGTGGCTCTCTTCTTGGAATGTTTAATTTACTTACCCTTAATGCAATCCACACAAATTCCGAAATCAGTAAAATCTAAATTTGGAAGAATTTTATTATTTACTAATCTCTGTAATCTTTCTTTGGATATATGACCCAACTGTTTATGCCACAAGTAAGCAGAATTTTCATTTATCATGCTATGTTTAAGTCCAATATTATCATTCATAGTAAGTAAGGATTCAGCAAAGATATTATCAAGTTTCAATTTGTATAAACCATCAATAAGAAAACCAGAACCAATAACTCTAGAATTCTTAAACAAACTAAAACTATTAGATCCAAACTTAACATCAAAACCACAAACATCTAATTTAGAAACTGAAATAAGGTTTTTACTGATTGAAGGTATATAAATAGTCTCAGATAAGTCTAACTGATACCACTATCTAAGACTAAAAGATAAGTTCCAATGCCTTCAATCGGTGCCTTCATGCAATTTCCCATAAATAGAAAATCACTTGTTGAGTTTGTGGTTTGGATCGTAATGAATCCTTACATCATATTAGACACATGAGTAGTAGCACCAGAATCAAGCCACCAAGTATTATTAGGAACTTCAGCTAGGTTTGATTTGAAAAATATAAAAATATAATGAAAGATACCTCTCTTTTCGAACCAAGCCTTGCGTCTTAAGTAATCTTTCTGATAGTGTCCTTCTTTCTTACAGAAGTGACATTTATTATTTTTTCGCTCCTTTTCTTCTGCCTGAGAAGCATTAGCAGGCCTTTTGGTTTTCTTAAACTTGTTGGCTTTCACTTTCATTTTTTTCCAACTCCTTGACCCACACGGTTAACAGTGAGATTCCCTTAATTCTTCAGTTTTATTTCCTTCTGAACAAGCCTACCAGCCAATTCATTAACATGCCACTTATCCTTTATAGTGTTATAGTTAATTTGAAAAGGCCCATATTCAGGAGGAAGTGAGTTCAACATAAATTGCACTAAAAAGGAATCATCTACTGCCAACCCTAATGACTTCAGTCTTGTTGCGATATTAATCATCTCGATAATATGATCTTGCATGCCCTTTGACCTATCATACTTCATGGTCATGAGCTTTGCCATTAATGTACTAGTGAGAGATTTGTCTGCATAATGAAAATGTTCTTCCACAGATTTAAGAAATTTTTTAGCACTTTCTATCTATGGAATAAAGGACTTAATATTGTTGGCAATTATCATTCGTAAGAACTTTAGGCATAATATGTTGCTGCGTTCCTATACCTTAAAGTGCAACTTCTCAACCTCACTACTTGAATCAGTAACTATAGCGGGTTTATCTTCCAATAAAGCTAAGTTGATATCCATAGAATCTAAATGGAAATTAACTTGCTCATGCCATTCATAGAAGTTTGTACTATTAAATACAATAACAGATGATGCATGCGAATGAATTGCAATAACTGTAAAATATAATAAAATGCTCACAATCAATACAGATTCAGAAAAATCAACAAAGTAGTTCTCATTTGGGTAGACACTACAGCATACTTCAAATACTATGTATATAAAAATGTAATTGGTAATCATCATATTTTAATTAAATACATTTAACATATTTGGATAATTAAACATATTCAAACAAAATATAATAATACACCGCAATAATGTTTAACAATCATAGACTAATAATTTACCTTTGGGTAAATTCTTAAATTCTAATCATTGTCAAATGTAAATTTATCATCATTCATGATATTCCATTAATAACATAATTGATACATATAATAACACATTCTAGTCTATGTCACGTTGGCAACTATAAACTATAACAATAAATACATGTACTTGTTCATAATAAAATCATGTAACACATAAAATCATGATAATATCATACTCATTAAATTGAACATAACAATTATAAACAATATAAATAAATAAATAAATAAATAAACTTTTTATCTTAATAGTTTATTTAATAATTTATTTATTTATTTATTTAAATTCCAAACCTAATGAGACGATAGTAATAACTATCAGGAACATTATAAGGAGCTCGTATATTAACTTGAAATTGATACTCTTCCAATAATAAACTTTAGGATATAATGGCATTAACTATAAAGTGTAATAAACCAAAAACCATAAAATGTTGAAAATTTAGAAAAATGACGCAAAGCAATTGAGATCAAGTGGGTTCTCAATATCAAGCAAAAGGCTGATGGAAGTATCAAAAGATACAAGGCTCGCCTAGTAGCAAAGAGTTATACATAATAATAAGGGATTAACTATAAGAAGAATTTCTCTCTTATTATGAGATTTATGTTTATAAGATTAATTCTGGCTATAGTGGTAAATTTAGACCTAGAGCTATATCAAATGGATGTAAAGATTGCTTTTCTCAATGGAGAATTGGATGAAGAAATCTATGTGCAACAATTAGTAGGTTTCAAATAAAAAGGCAGTGAACAAAAGGTTTGTAGATTGTTGAGATCAATATATGGCTTTAAACAGTCTTCTAGATAGTAGTATGTTCGGTTTCATAATGCGGTTATTTCAAATAACTTTGTTATAATAGACAAAAATCACTGTGTTTATTCTAAAAGCTCTGGAAGTAAATTTGTCATCATGACATTATATGTTGATGATATACTTATAGCTGGAAATAATGTCGAATACCTAAAGGACATCAAAAGTTAGTTGTCGTCCAATTTTGAGATGAAAGATATGGGTGATACAGTGTATATTCTTAGAGTTAAGATTTTAAGAGACCGTTTGAGAAAGTTGTTGTCTCTTTCTCAAGCAACTTTCTCAAGAGACATATATCAATAAAGTCCTTGAAAGGTTTAATATGTAAAACTGCAAACCCATAAGTAATCCTATAGCTAAGGAAGAGACTCTTAGTAAGAGAATGTATCCCCAAACACAATAACAGGTTGAACGTATGAAGAACATTCCCTATGCAAGCACCGTTGGAAGTCTTATGTATGCAATATTGTGTACAAGTCCTGATATTTTCTATGTTGTTGGGATAGTAAGTAGATATCAATCTAACCTAGGCAAAGCACAAGAGACTTAAAAGGTACTGTGGATTACTTGCTATGTTATCAAGGAATGGATATGCATTTGAAAGGATACACAAAACCTGTGACAATCATGATTGATAGTCAATTGTCAATAGCTTATACTAAGGATCCCAAGTTCCATAGTAAGACTAAACACATTAATATCAAGTATCATTATGTTAAAGACATGGTTGCATGAGGAGAGGTGAACTTAAAGTACAAAGCTACGCATGATATGATAGCAGATCCATTGACAAAAGCTGTCACTAGAGATGTATTTGAGAGGTATATTAAATGTTTTAGTTTGCGTAGATTTTAGATTATACTTTGCTTATCATGTAATTTGAACATGATTTGTTATATGTTTATTTTCAATAAATATGTGGATGTTCATTTAGCAATACACAATGTGTTAGTATTAAATGTATGTGACATTTAAAGCATGTTGGACAGAGAAGTAACCCACTCACACAAGGTGTTTACCCTAATTTTGTTAAATGGGTTTAATAAAAATTAGGATGAAGCAGTATTTTAAACAGATAAGGGAGTTACGAGAGCCCATTTAATATACGTATGTCATTTTGCTTAAGTATTAGATGAGTTCTAATTTACGTGTGAGATAAAATCTTACATTTCATTTCATAATCTGTAAGTAGATTTATGTAATCTTTTAAAGGAGAATTAAAGGCAATTCTTCTTAATTCTGTCTTTATGGCCAGAAGCAACCTCAATTAAGTATTAAGGTACACCTAAATGTGTAGCTTCTGTATGGTATTAAATATATGATTTTAATCATTTTGAAACATGTGCTCTTTTTAAGAAAAGAATGAACACCATAATTCATGATTCATACCATGCGAGCTAAAGCCGACCAGGGATAGGAAGTTACAAAAATAATCAAATGAACTCAACCTTCCCTAGTGTGAGACCCGTTCCATAAACTTATGGTTTTTGGAAACCTACCCTTAAGACCTGGGGCATATTCCTAAAGCATGGTTTGATGTGGCTGTTTTAGAAAAATCTCTGAAAGGTCATGTGAGATACGACCTAGAAGAATTGACTGGATAAGCGAATTAAACCATATGATAGGTATAGTGTATGAGGGGAAGATTACTAATAGACTACATTCAATGTTTCTATTATTCACTGGCTAACCTATTATGAGTGCCATAAGTGGTGCATAAATAATAGTGGAAATAGAATATTTCTAAAAGATCAAGAGGTAGCAGTGTGTAATACTCGTGTTTTTAGAACACTATTCATGCATCATATTTTTCATGACATATTGAGTAGAGTTTTGATTTTCATACAAGTTGGGGTATGTACTTTTAGGTAGATAGGGGTTTATGTGTTAAGAAAGTGGGAGTTATTTATCACATAAGAAAGTTGAGGATTATTGTGTAATAATCCAAGGTTGTTAAGAGTGTGTAGAGATTGGTGGAGATATTTGTATATATATACATAATATTATATTAGGTAATTAAGTGATAGATATGTATTTATGGTGATAATTACTATTATTTTATTAAGAAATAATAGTTGATATTATCTATTATTATTATTCTTATTCTTATTCTTATTATTATTGTTATTATTTAGATATTATAATATTAGTAATGATTAAGGGAGACTTTTGTAGGGGCAATTGGTAAGTTTTAATTGGTGGCTTATGTGTGAGGGTGTGTGTGTGTGAGTATATGTGAGTGTATATGTGAAGAAGGGTGTAGAGAATTAGAAGAGTAGAGAAGAAAAAAAGGAGGGTTCTTATTTTGCTTGAAAGGCTTTGGGAGATTGATAATTCTCCACATTTCTAGCAAAGATTTTGGGGAGTTTAAGAAGATTAATTAGCTATTTGGTGCATCATTTTGGTAAGTCTTACATTTAATTTGGTTAATTGAAGTTAGGTTTTGTGTTGTGAAATTCGGACTCTGTTTTGCTGTGTATATCAGTCACTTTATTTTGATCATATCTTGAGTTGTAAACCTCTGCTTTGAGCAAGGTTTAATTTTCTAGAAACCTTAGAGAGTCCTCTACAACTCTTGTGTTTTGAGAAAAACCAAATTCTGCTGTTTAAGGTGACTGGCACAACCATACATTTTCTTGCTCAACCAGCCACCTCTATTTCTCTGTTTTACCCACTTTTACTCAAAAATCTATAATTAATTTCACATATATCCAAATAAAGTAATTCTAATTGGGATTTGAAGTAGACTCATAGATCTACCTCCTGTAATATTTTCATAATTTTTGGATGTATGTGTGAATTATTTGGATACTTTGAACATAAAGTTTGGGCTGCACTGAGTTGCATTTTGTTGAGTTGAGTGCAAGTATCTTGGTTGCTACATGAATTGATGTATGGATTATATGTAGGCATGGATAAGGATGTTGGAGGCACTACTCACTAGAGGAGTTTTACTTTTGGAGGAGTTGAGGCTTTATTGTAAGTGATTATAAATATAATGATATATATATATTAATTCTCTTAAATATGAAAAGAATGAATTGCTATGAATGAAATGAATAAGACATGTGATATGAGATAAATAAACATATGATTAAGTATGGTATGAAGTGAGATATGCCTATTAAAATATATGATGTCATTTAAAGTGATGTTTGATTATTAAAATATGGATTGTGCACATATATGAGAATTATATTGCTTAATATGAATTGGAAATTATGTGATATGAAAATGAAATGAAGCATGGATATAAATGTATTGCTATGAATTGATGTATATATAATTGTTGAGAATGATGAATTGTGTTGAATGAAGTGATGAATATGATGGGAGGAAATGCTTGTTTTGTTGATATGTGAGCTATGCACATTTATGTGAATTAATTAAAAATGGTGGAAAGTGAAGTATGAATATTGAAATGTGAATTTGCAAATGTTATGTGACTATTGAATGATATTGAGGAATGATATGAAATAAATATGTGGATGGTGAAATGTTGAATTGTGATTGTGTATGAGAATGAGAAGTGATTGATATATGAATTAAAAAAAGTGTATGTGGCTTGATTGATGAGAAGGAGAATTGATGAGAAATGGTGAGGATAATGTGATATAGTGAGGCTGAGCCGAGCAGATAGCCTTCACTGATGTGAAATCTAAAACTGAGTTGGATGGATAGTTCCAGTAGTGGTCACATGTGAAAAAGATGAAATGTAAGATGGGTAAGCGGAGCCGGGCGAATAGCTACCCAAAATTTTATGTGAGGATATGTGAGGTTGTGAGACTTGGACTGAGCCGGGTGGATAGTCTCAGTATGTGACCACTTATGAGAAATGTGCATATGAGGTGGTTCCAGCCGGAAACCAAATTCTGTGGTATTATTAATGAATGAGTTCTATTTCTATATGATTTATATGATTGTTGTTTTACATGGTTGTGATTATGAATTGATGTGTGATATAAAGAATGAATTTGTGATTAATATGACATTGCATAACTGATATGTATTACTTGATATTTAGCATAATTGTGACTTGTATGAGTTGGTATGTACTTATCATTGTTTGGAAAGGTAAGTGAATTCGTGTATACCTTGTGTATATGAATTTGGTATATGTTTAGCACAAAGGCTATACATGATTATTATTTGTTGGAATTGGAAGCATGATTATATGTGTAACTTGAACAAGTCAAGACTTGTTATATATATATATCACTTAATTAGTTCTTGAGAAGTGATATATATATTGTTATATTAGTAATTACTTATTGAGTCGCAAAATCACCCCTTTGCTCCTATTTTTTAGGAGATTGTTAGTAAGAGCTTGGAGCTTGATTACCTTGTGACTTCTGGAGCCTCGAGGTGTGCTTGGTGATATCATCCTCCATCCATTCATTAGCATGCACCTCATGCATTTTATATTGATGTGTTGAGCATTCAGCTAAATGTAATGATATGGTGGAAATGCACTTTGAGTGTGCATATGAGTTTGAGATAGTGGAGTTTTTGTATAAGAATTATGAAGTATTTATATATATGGTTATGTAATGCTAATGTTGAAATTGTACTAGGTGATGTGCACTGGAACAATGTCTTGTGATGTCTATATATATATACATGAATTAAGAAGTTCTTGTAATTATGTTAAATGTATGTATATTATTTGATAGAGTGGTTTGTGCATATATATGTATGTGATAAGCATGCACTATGTTGTGTATACATAGAAGTATGGATTATAGAGTTGTGTATATGAAAGTAATGTTATAAAGCACTTGTTAATGTATTTTGAATATGGCTGAAGGTATATATATCTTGTTGTGATGTTTTAGATGTTTGGTGTAGATTAGTGTGTTTAGAATGTGTTGTTTTAGCTTGATTTGAGTTTAAGTCATGTGTTTTGACATCACAACCTACTTCAAAGGCATTTTAGTTAACCCATATAAATGAATTCAGCCCAGGTATCTTCATGAAAGTTGTAGCCCTCTGAGTTAGTTTCCATAGCTTTTTGAATCATTCGAATCCGAGTTTAGTAGAGGGAGTTATGGCCAAAAGAGTGCGGCGTGGTCTGTAAAGTCGAGTCGGGTTAAGTTTCTGTGAGTCCGTGCTGAATCGGCACGACTCTTGCCGAGTCGTGCCTGCAAGTGAAGGTGCCAACTCGTGCTGACTCGGCACGAGTCAGCCTTCCTTCTATGAAACGAGGTCTTTGTATTTTGACCATAACTTGAGCTATAGACCTCCAATTAAGGTGTGGTTTGAAGCTATGGAAACTTTAAAGAGTTCTTTACAACTTTTATGTTTTAATAATTGCGAAAATTCACCTTATGGTCAAGTATGGCCGGACATTTTATTGCTCATATTGATTTATAATTTGCCATGCATGACCTTTAAGTGTTCAAAACCTCATAACTAATTATGTACACTTCCAAATTGTGTGATTCAAGTTGCAAATGAAACTAGACTCATAAATAAAGAGTTTTTAATGGTTTGCAAATAAATTTTTCAACTTGGCTTTTATATATGGTTATAAAAGTTTATACTCCATTGGTTTTAAGCTACATTTGTATAAGTATATGTTTTGTGGTTGAATTTGATATTGTTGTGCATTGCATACTTATGTGGTTTGTGTGAAGAGTATGAAGGTGCATTACACGTAGTTGTGTTCTTTAAAGAATTTTGTTTTCTTTTTTATTGGAACACGTATTGCGATGGATTTGAGGCCACGTGTTGCGGGTCTCATACCTTGTGTTTATTTTCTCATGGAGGAAGTACACTTAGTCAGTTACAAGTTATCTGAGTCACTAGGATACCTATGCTGGAAAAGGATGTAGTGTAGTTGTTATGTTGTTCATCTATTGCTTAACGCATCAACCTCTCTGTTAGGTTGCAGTTGATGTTTTTATGTTTTCTGATGTCCAAGATTATATACTGGTATTTCCTTTTGAAATGAATTCCGCGTTCATTTGGTTCAAAAAATAAATCAACATATTTTAAGTTCAACATATAAAAAAAACATTTTTAAGCTTAAACGATAAAATTATCATCAAGAAAAAGCAGATTGGACTTTTGAAGTCGTGTACTAGCAGGAACAATAAATGTTGCCCATTGATAAATCAACACAAAGTAGGAACTTGTACAGTAGTTTCTGTAGCACATGGTATTACAATTTTTTAATTTATCTTGGATAAACAAATAATAGAAATACAGAAGACTTATGCTTATTATTTTTAATAATATAAAAAATTGAATTTCAAATTCCCAATAGAATTTCAAGCAAGTAGAAAGCTTACACGTTTAATTATTTTTTTAATTTACTTATCTTTATTGATTAAAACATATTTATATGTGGAAAAATATTTAATTAAAAATTGTATTCCACAGTTTTATAAATACATAGTATATTTTAAATATATATTAATTATTCATTCAAATATATAAAATAATCTTACCCTTTAGTGAAAATAGACCTAACAATAGCATGGTCTAAAAATGCCTACTGTAGGCCATACATGCGATTCTAATAAAATAATTTATGTTGGATTGTCCAATACTCCAATTATATTTTTACTTATATATTCACATAATTTAATTTGTGATTAATTGGTCTATTCACAAAATGCATCAACATTATAATTGATATGATATTGGCTTGTTAAGATTTAAATGGTATATATTACTTAATATTATAAAAATAATTATAATTATTAAAATAATTGAAATGGTATAAATTTTATTAAATTATTTTTTATAAAAATTTAATATATCATTTTAAAAAAAGGTTAGCTCAAGTAAGTACAATTTTATACTTTATGGTTTTATTTTTCGTCAAAACTAGTCATATAGTTTTTTTTAATATATTTAAATATCATATGTTTTATATTTTTTTATACTTTAATACCCTTATAACAAATATTATTTAAAATAAATACTTTAATATTAAAATAATATAAATTTTTAATACTAAAATAATATAATGAGTAATATATCATTTAACTAACTATAATAAACTCACAAAAAAAAATTTAGATGTATTTTTAATTTTATTAAGAATAAAAATAAATAACTTTTAAAATAAATTTATAATATTTTTAAAAATAATCAATTTGTTAGATTGATAATACATCATAAACATAATAAATTTCTAATTAAAATTTAATATTATAATAATATTTTCTTATAAAATAATGATGATATTAATTATAAGAGTACTAAAATGTAAAAAATTATATGATATTGAATACTTAAATGTTAAAAAAAATTACATGGCTAATTTTATCAAAAGATAAAACTACATGATATAAAATTGCATATATCTTTTTTTTAGTAGACCATAATATGTTCAAACAATCATTATGTTTGTTTTTAAGATATTATGATTGGGGGTAAATATACAGATTAATTTTATTCGATTTTAATTTTTTAAAATTAAAATATATTTGGTTTGGTTGAATTTTAATTGTAAAAAAATAATTAAACCAAACTAACTAAATTCTTAAAATATTATTATGTTATATGAGTGTCAATAGTTTGGTTTGTTCATTTTAATACTAATATTTCAAATTATACTAATAATATCAGCTTTCCAAATACTTAAACTATTGATCAAATTATATATACTAAAAAATCCAAACCAAAATTGTTTAAATTCAGTTTGGAATTGGTTTGGTTAGTTTCCTAAAAAATAATAAACAAATTAAGTATAAAAAAATTAACAATAATAAATTTTATAAATATTATTAAAATATTGAAAAATTATAATAAGTCCAATGGCCCAAACTGATCAAATTGAACTAAACTGAAAAGTTTGGATCAGTTCGATTATTTTTAATATTTTTTATTTTATATAATTTTTAATCAGACCAAACCGAATTGATATCTATAATAATTAATTTTCATAGTTAATAATAGAAAGCTAAATTTGAAATATATGTACATACCAAAAATAATAGAAATTTTATTTAAAAAAATCAGTATATAAATATATAATCAAGATATTTCCTTTTTCTATAAAAAAAAAAAAAGTGTGTCAATTCAAACAAAAAAATTGCTCATGTACATATAACTTGAAGTGTCAAACATGATTTGTTGCACCATAAGAATTATGTTCAAGCACGAATTGGATCCTAAATTGAACCGCATAAAACTCACTTTGATTTTGAGCAAATAATTAGAAATTATTCTTATTTTTCATTTTTTTTATTTCAGAAAAAGCTTATAAATTTCATTTATTCCAACTTATATTTTATATTCATATAGTTAACTATTATTTTAGAATTTGAGTTTATGCCATTTTATATGAATGTTATTAATTTTAAAATTATTTTACAAATTTTATAGAAATAATTGGATAATGTATTTTGTGCTAACTATTTTTTAGTATAAAGGCTTATAGAATATAGATTTCAGTTATTCCAATTTATACTTTTATGTGCATAAAATAAACAATTCTATCAATCCAAAATGTAAATTAATTTCTCTTCATCATATTAAGCAAGTGATCCAATAATGTCGTTTCTAGATGAGATCATGTGTTGGAGTTGAATGTGATTTAATTTTTTTTACATAATTCAAAAATAAATTTAAATTTTGTAAAAATTAAACAGACTACACTTTTCTTTTTAAGTTTTAACATATTATAATTTTTTTTATTTGGAAATTTAATTTTTTGTCCATTAATTATAGTTTTCATTAAATTTTATATAAGAAACAAAATATTTTAATATATTTGATTAAAAATTAAAAATTTTATTTTCTATTCAATAAAATAAATAATTTAGTTTTAAAATTTTTTAGTTATTTAAACTAAATTTTCAATGCCAACTTTCAACATCTTCAAATGTTTTAGATGAAAAATAAATTATACTTGTAACAAATTTATGAATTTTTATCAAATTTTATAATATACTTTTCATATTTATTATCGTCAATATATTTAAAACAAACTTATATAAAATTAAAATAATATATAAAACAAAAATATCTTAAAAGACTAAACTAAATTTATCAAACTTTAACAAAACAATTTTAGATATAAAAAATGAAATTATGTCAAAATTTATTAACCAAAATGTAAATTGATTAAGAAAATGATATTTTAAAGATTTTATATAAAGAAAATTTAAAAAGATTTAAAAAATTTTAAATTTTAAAAGGAAAAAGCCATCTGTGATTGAGATTGACTATTGACAGCAAAATTCTCTATTGTTATTGGCTAAATCCCCGATTAATCAATCAAAAAAAATAATTACCATATTTTAGCGCGTGAAGCCACGCAATATACTATCGTAAATACCTTCCCAAACCAAGGGCATTTCCGGTATAAAAAAAGGTCGAATGAGAAGACAACTGCACAAGCGGGCCAAAGTTAATTTAAAAAATAAAATAAAAATAAAAAAGCAAAAGCTTTGATTGATATGGAAACGAAAAAGTAAAAAAAAAACAAATAAAATAAAATAAAATATATTATATTTTTTAATATCGGACGTGAAGAGGAAATTGAATTATGGTTTAATATCACCGTTGAGTTACGGATACCAATCTTTCTCTCAAGGCTCTCTCCTTTTGTCTTCTTCTTCTTCTTCTTCTTCTTTATTTTTTATTTTCTCTGTTCTCCCACAGATTTTCCTTCGTTTTCCTGGAATCCAAGCAACGCCGAGAAAATCAAAACGAAAGAAAAGAATCAAGCGGCCGGACACTTTTTTGACTTTATATGAAACACGAAGCCTTTCAATTTCATCTTCCCTTCCGCAGTGGTTATTAAATACTCTGGGATCTGGTCTTCTGCTAGCAATCCATCAATTCTTCGTGCTGCGAAACGGTGTCGTTTCGGAGTCGCTGAGAATCGTTGAAGAAGCGCCTAGAGGATTTACTTTTGTTTTTTATGGTTTTTTTGAGCGGGCGGAGTGAGGTTTGATTTGGTTTTGGTTTTGGTTTTGGTTAGAGTTTTCTGTTTTTGTCGTTGCGGCGGAGAGTTTGGATTAATAGAAACGGTGTCGTATTACAGAGATTTCTCTGTTGTTGTGGTGTGATGCGAGAGAGGAGGTGGCGGTGGTGGTGGATTAATAGATAGATAGATAGATAGATAAATACTAGATTAGGGTTAGGGTAATATTGTAATTGTGTTAGGTTTTTGATGCCGCCGGAGCGATTGTCGTGGGATCGGAAAGATTTGTACAAGGAAAGGAAGTACGATAGGTCTGCTCCTCGATGGAGAGATACGACGTCGTCGTCTTCTTCGGGTCATTATGGATCTTCTCGTGATTTTTCTCGATGGGGCGGAGGTGGAGGAGGAGGATCTAGCGAGTTTCGCCGCCCTCCTGGTTAGTTTCTTTATCAAAATTTGGCTATTACTTGCCCTAGCGCAGCTGCAATTTCTTTTATTTTTTTTCTCCGAATTGGATGCTGTCAGTAATTTCATTGGAAACTGGGAAAATGATTCCCAGTGTTTTTTCTTTGTGAAAGAAAATTTTCTCATAATTTTACTGCTATTGAGAATTTGCAAATCTACAGTTTTTGGACAGAGGGTGATTATGTAGGCCTTGCAGAGTTCAAAAGATTTAATTTAAGGGTTTCATATTCTTTTTAGGCTGATTGGTTTGCTCTTTTCTTTATAATAGATCTGTTTTGTTTTTTTTTTCTTTTTAATGAATTTTTTTTTCTAGATCTGGATTTTTGTGCTGTGTGTTATTATTTTTGCTTATTCTTGGAATAATTTTTCTTTTTTTTCTTTGTTGGTTTAATTATTACTTGAAGGTCATGGTAAGCGGGGTGGTTGGCACCCGTTTCCTGAAGAATCTGGCCATGGTGGGTATGTGCCCTTTCGTTCTAGTGAGAGGATTCTGGAGGACAAGAACTTTAGGCCGTCAGTTTCGCGTGGAGATGGTAAGTACAGCAGGAATAGTAGGGATATTAGGGGATCTTTTGCTAGCCAGAGGGATTGGAAAACTCATTCGTGGGAAATGAGCAATGGGTCTCCTAATATGCCTGGGAAGCTTCTTGATGTGAGTAATGATCAGAGGTCAGTTGAAGATGTGGTAACATACCCCTCCTCTCATCCTCATCCTGAGTTTGCCAACACTTGGGACCAACTACCTTTGAAGGACCAACATGATAATAACAGTAACTATAAGATGGCTGGTATCAATGGGTTGGGAACAGGCCAAAGAGGTGATAGAGAGAATTCTTTGGATTGGAAACCTCTTAAGTGGACTCGTTCTGGAAGCTTGTCTTCTAGGGGATCGGGTTTCAGTCATTCAAGTAGCTCAAAGAGCCTTGGGGGCGCAGATTCTGGCGAAGGCAAGGCTGAATTGCAAATTAAAAATGCATCTCTGGTCCAGTCTCCTTCTGGGGATGCTGCAGCATGTATTACTTCAGCACAATCTGAAGACATGTCTGCTAGGAAGAAGCCACGCCTGAATTGGGGTGAGGGATTGGCAAAGTATGAGAAGAAGAAGGTTGAAGGCCCTGAGGTGAATGTAAACAAAGATGGAGCTGTTGTTTCGTCTAGTAGTGCAGAACCCATACATTCACAATCTTCAAACTTGGTTGAGAAGAGCCCTAGAGTCATTGGATTATCAGAGTGTGCATCACCTGCAACTCCTTCTTCTGTTGCATGTTCTTCACCAGGTAAACAATGTTTTCTTATAACTTTGCTCATTTTCAAAATTTTTATGCTGTTCATGCTTATGAAACTATGTCCGCTGAGTTTTTAAGACTTTAATTGCATGTTTGCTCATTTATTGAAGTGTCATTATTATTAAATTATTAAATCCCAGGTGATTTATTTTTGACTATGTTTATTTATCTATGCTTATAGAAATCATAACAAACCAATCTGCCTCACAATTTAATTAAGCTTCAATGGAATTAAAGCAATGCATGACCAACTAGAATGCTATTTTCTGTGAATTAGTTTTGCATTTTTGTGTGTGGTGTGTACGATAAGAGGTGTTCTTATTCTCTTCACTTTTTGGGAAGCAGGTTATATGGCATCTTGTACTAGTTTTACCTGCTTTAGAAAAATTTCATTTGTATAAAAAATAAGGACGGAAAGATTTTATTTTATTTTATTTATTTGTAGCTAGCGTCATGTCAAGAAATTTTTTTCTTGAATTTTCATGTTTACATATAGATTATGTCATCCAGGGATTTCTTTTCCCTTGCAGGTGTAGAGGAGAAAACATTTGGAAAGGGAATAAATACTGAGAACGATGTTAGCAACTTATGTGTTTCACCGAGTATGGGGTCCCAGAGTCATATTGAAGATATATCGTTTGACTTAGAGGTGTTGGATGCCACTTCAATAGCTAATTTGGGTTCTTCGCTTGTTGATCTGCTTCAGTATGATGATTCTAGTTCAGTGGACTCGACTTTTATGAGGTCTACTGTGATGAATAAGTTGCTTGTGTTGAAGGGTGACATTTCTAAGGCTCTGGAGGTGACTGAATCTGAAATAGACTCGCTTGAAGTTGAACTGAAGTCTTTGAAATTTGAACCTGGGTGCAGATGTCCTTGCCCGGCAGCATCCAGTTCTTTCCAAATAGAGGACAGTGCAAAACTTGGTGTTGAGCATGGGGCTACTTTCAACAATCTCCCTCGACCTATTCCATTGCAAGTTTCATGCTGTGGTGGTGGACATGTGGAAAAGATTCCTCTTGGTACTGGTGCAATGGAGGAAGTTCATGGTGGTATTAAGGATGATGATGTTGATAGCCCAGGAACTGCTACGTCAAAATTTGTTGAACCCATGTGTATGGCCAAGGCTGTTTCTTCATTTGACATTGTGAAACCAGATGAATGTTCTGGTGTTACAGATGCCATTCAAACACGAGCTAGGGTATTGCACTCCTTGGTGCCTTGTTGCAAGGAAGAAGATATTGATGCACCCTTGTGCAGGGATGCTAATATGCTTATAGAGTTTAAAGAAGGTGCATCTTTTTTAAGTGATGTGAGCTTTACGGAAGATAATTTATGTAGTTCAATATTGGCTGCCAATAAAGAATCTGCTAGTAGAGCATCCGAAGTATTTGGTAACTTATTGCCTAGGGATTTATGTAAAGTTGATTTTTCGAGAGTGTGTAGTGCTTCTTTCAGGCAGAGTAATGCATTAGTTGAGGAAAATTTTTCTATGAGGAGGCGGTTTTTAAGATTTAAGGAAAGAGCTGTTGCCCTTAAGTTCAAAGCCCTTCATCACCTGTGGAAAGAAGATATGCGCTTGCTTTCAATAAGGAAAAATCGTGCAAAGTCTCATAAGAGATATGAATTAAGCTTGCGGACAACACATTTTGGGCATCCAAAAAATCGGTCTTCAGTTCGCTCTAGATTTTCTTCTCCTGGTAAGAAATCTAAATTGATTTTTATTTTTAAATGGCAATGGTATTTACTGCTTAATATTTTGATATAAGATGTTGAAATATCTGGAAATCTTTTTTTTTTTTTTTACAAGTTTCTGTTAGTTAATATGCAAAATTTTAGCTCAAAATCATTGTTAATTTCCATCCTTTTAAGTTAAATTTTTTTTTTTTAATCACTAGCATTGTGTTGATTCTTCCTGTTCCAGTTCATTGATCTCTGTTGCATTTTGATGTTTAAGGTATTGAGTTTTAATATATTTTTTTTGTTAAGGTATTGAGTTTTAATATATATTTTTTTATCATACTTGACTTTGACTTTCACGAGGTACTTATTATGGATATTGTATATGAGGAGACAAATTATTATTCCTTAGCAGTAGTAAACTAGAAGAATTGTTCAATTGTTTGAAGTATGGTTTCTTCATTTATGTCTTCCCGTGATGCATGTTGGTGTTCTTGGAGAATGCTTATTTGTGAGCCTGATTTAGCCACTTTTTAGACCATATTGAACTTAGTTTTTTTGGCTTTGATCAACAAGTCCATGTTTATTCTTTTTGTATCACTTTGTTACGAAAGGGGGCCCTTACAAGAATGTTTTAACTTTTAATTAATGTATGTGCATTAAGTGCTGAATTTTGGAACTATGTTCTGTGTGTCAAGTAAAATCAACCCGAAGATGTTTGTTGGCCAGAAGGTGATTTACATTGTAACAATTTGTTTCTTTGTGCCTTAATTGAGACTTTCAGTTTGACACTATTTTTTATAATAATTTTTGTTATTTGGTGGAATGCTGAGTGCATGGAGGTTGCAGTGCTAAAGCATCCAAGTACAGCAAATTAGATATTGGACAGATCGGCTGATGCTTTAAACATAATAGCTTATAATTGTGGTGAAAGTTATTTCATAGAAGAGCAGTTTTTAGCAGCCTTCTGTTTCTTTTTCTACTTGGCATGGGACTTATAAATTACTAAGATGGTCATATGCTTTCTTTATTGCCACCCTCATGTTCTAGAGAGTATTTCATATTTATTCGTAACATAAGTTTTTCAAATGCTCTGAAAGTGGAGTTGGATGAATTTTCGTGGGTTTACTATTGTTTTGGAGTTAAAACTGCCTGATCTAGATCTAATTTTGTCTGCGTAATAGAGTTTGATATTTGGCAATGTTTTTTCGTTAGGTCTTTGTACACCAATGTCATGAGTAATGAGCCACATGAGGCTTCACATGGCACTATGTAATTACCGACACTGCCTCTTGGTTACTATGTAAATCATTCTATCCATGTGTATATTGTCTCCCTGGTCGAATGAGGTATAAAGGACTTTAGTGCCAACTCTTTTAGGTTAATGCAGAAAGCATACTTGGGTTTTGCATTCATTTTATATGGTGTTCTGCTTTTGTTTAATGTATAAATTGGCTTTGTTGACTTACATTCATGTCAAGTTCAGTGTGCTTCAATTTTCATTTCATTCAATCAGGAATTAGCTGAATTTTTCAGTGTTGTGGTGATCTAGGAATTTGTTGCTTCTTATAACTCTTTGGTATTGTTCATGGAACCTTTAGAGCTGAGGCAAGCTTTCAACTTCTGTTGTGATTTTCCTTTTTCATTTTCTTTTTGTGGTTTTACATTCATAAATGGTCCAAACTATGCCTATAGCTTTCTAATAAGTAAAGGCTTCTTTGTTGCATTGGGTTTCACGGTAGATAATGAGTTATGATATATTGGTTGTTTTCTGAGAATGAATGAATTGTAGATGATTCTGTTAGTTGAGCTTGAAACTTGTGATGATCTGGATGTTAGCTTTTGTGTATTTTCTTATTTTTGAAAACTAATTTTGCAGTTGGAAATTTGAGTTTGGTCCAAACCACAGAGATGGTTAACTTCACGAGCAAGCTGATGTCAGGTTCTGAAGTCAAGCGTCACAGGAATGCTTTGAAGATGCCGGCATTAATTTTGGACAAAAAAGAGAGGGTGGCTTCACAGTTTATCTCCAGTAATGGATTAATTGAAGATCCTTGGGCTGTTGAGAAGGAGAAAGCTATGATCAATCCCTGGACAACAGAAGAGAGAGAAATTTTCATCGATAAGTTGGCTGCATTTGGGAAGGATTTCCAGAAAATTGCTTCTTTTCTTGATCACAAGACAACTGCAGACTGTGTGGAATTCTACTACAAAAACCACAAATCTGATTGTTTTGAGAGAGCCAAAAAGAGTAAGCAAGTGAAGTCCTCTACCAACTACTTGATGGCATCAGGTAAGAATTGGAATCGTGAAATGAATGCTGCCTCACTTGAAATATTGGGTGCAGCTTCAGTGATGGCTGCTGATGTTGACAATGCTGTGGGAAATCAACCGATTTGTTCTGGTAGAATGTATTTGGCAGGATATTGTGGTTCCAAGAAGTTGCATGGTGATGATGGGAATTTGGATCAGTCTAGCAATTTTGATATTCTTGAGAATGAAAGAGAAACTGTTGCCGCTGATGTTTTAGCTGGTATTTGTGGTTCAATGTCTTCAGAGGCAATGAGTTCTTGCATCACTACTTCTATGGATCATGGAGAGGGCTGCCGGGAGTGGAAGTCCCATAAGGTAAATTCTGTTAAAAAATGGCCTTCAACATCTGATGTTACACAGAGTGTTGATGAAGAGACTTGCTCCGATGAAAGTTGTGGGGAAATGGATTCTGCTGATTGGACAGATGAGGAGAAGTCTATTTTTATTCGGGCCGTCTCATCTTATGGCAAGGATTTTGCTAAGATCTCACGATGTGTCAGGACAAGATCTAGGGACCAATGTAAGGTGTTCTTTAGCAAGGCTCGGAAATGTCTTGGACTGGATTCGATGCATCCTGCTAGTGGAAATGTGGGTACTCCCGTGAGTGATGATGCAAATGGAGGGGGAAGTGACACGGAAGATGGTTGTGCCCTTGAGACTTGCTCAGTAATCTGCAGTGACAAGTTGGGCTCTAAGGTAGATGAGGACTTGCTTTTGCCTGTCATGGACACAAAAGATGAGGAATCCAATGCTGTTGAGAAAAGCTTGAGTACTGAGGTGGATGGATATGAGAATAGCAATGCAGCTGAGCTACCAAATCAGAATGACCTTAATGTTGAAAAAGCATTTGTTTCTGGTGCTTACCAGATGGAGTGCAAGTCTGAGCTAGCTTCGGTTGATGATGATAAGATTCTGAATGGTTTTGCCCGCCAGTCTGATTTTGCACAGGCTCAAGAAATTTCAAATGAATCTGTCAATTCAGAAGCTGAAAGAGAGCAACCTGTTGAAGGCAGCATGCCTGTTGGAAATGCAGTTAACCCTAGCACTTCCAATCCGGTTTCTGTTGAAGCCAAGACTAAAGTGGAGGTTTCTGCTAATTTAAGTGGAAATCATTCACAGGGAAAAGAACTTTTGTTTCCTGAAAATAGACTGCACAGTCAGATGCAAGATTCAATTGCTAATACGAATGTGTCTCCCCTTCCTTCTGACATGGGCTCTTCTTCAAACTACTGCCTTAGTGTAGAAAATTTGCATCATGTGTCTGTGGAAATTGGTTCTGAGGAAAAGGCTCGTATTGACTTATTACTGCAGGAGAATAAACTTGCTCCTGCTACTTCTATGTTACACGACTCTGCTGCCATTCAATGTGAGAAAATGCATAACAAGGATGGGTTGTCATCACAACTTGATGTTCAGGAGAACATGGATGAGAAGGGCCAAAAAGCTGTTGGCATCCAGCAATGTACAGGGCAATCTTTTGTTAACTGCAGTGAGTCTCAGCAGATACTCACGGGTTATCCACTTCAAATTCCAATTAAGAGAGAGATGGATGGGGATGTCTCTTTCAGAACACATTTGGAAGTGCAGAGTATTTCAACTTCAGAACGGAATTGCACTAATCAATTTGTGGCTCAAGATTGCTACCTTAAAAAATGTAACAATTCGAAGGCCCAATGCTCAGCACCTGAGCTTCCACCACTCCCTCAGCACAATGAAAAGGACGATGATCATTCAAGAGGCCATACACAGAGTTCAGATATGGAAAAGCCATGCAGGAATGGTGATGTAAAATTGTTTGGCAAAATACTTAGTAATTCATCGTCTTCACAGAAGTCAACTCCCAGCATCCACGAAAATGGAGAACACGGGACTCATTGTCATTGTCATAAGCAGAGTAACAAGTCATCCACTTTGAAGTTCACCGGTCATCAAACTACAGATGCTTCAGTCTTGAAGTTTGATCGCAATAATTATCTTGGCCTTGAGAATGTTCCTGTGAAAAGCTATGGGTTTTGGGATGGGAGCAAGATACAAACAGGGTTTCCATCCATACCGCCGGAGTACTTTCTGGCCAAGTATCCTGCAGCATTTAGCAATTACCATATGTCCGCAACCAAAATGGAGCACCAGGCTTTACAAGCTGCTGTGAAGTGTAATGACCGTAATATGAACAGTGTCTCAGTTTTACCTTCAAGGGAGCTAAATGGTAGCAATGGGGTGGTTGATTATCAGATGTACAGGAATCATGACAGTAGTAAGGTGCAGCCATTCTCAGTAGAAATGAAGCAGCGGCAGGATATGTTCTCTGAGATGCAAAGATTGAATGGTTTTGAAGGGATCTCGAGTTTACAGCAACCGGGAAGGGCAATGGTAGGAATGAATGTGGTAGGAAGAGCAGGAATTATCGTTGGGGGATCATGCACAGGTGTTTCAGATCCTGTGGCAGCCCTTAAAATGCACTATGCTAAAACTGAGCAGTATGGTGGAGCGAATGGGAGCATTATCAGAGAGGAAGAATCTTGGAGAAGTAAGGGTGACATAGGCAGGTAGTAGGAGTGGTGAGAGGGTCCTTCTTGCAAGGGTGTGCCCTCAGCGGCAAATACCTTTTATTTGCCGTGCCCTGTATATTAGTTTTTGTATTGTTCAATGGAATGATAGGGCAGTGGACGGTTAAGTCCTTTTTTTGGTAAAAAAGAAAAAAAAAAATATTTAGATGCTTGTAATATTGCAGCAGCAGCAGCTTTGTATTTGTTGTATTTGATGGAAAATACAGAAATAATCTGTGAAAGTTGAGAGGGGCAGCATCAGTGTCCCTCCATCATTCGATCGCCCATCTAGTCTGACAGATTGACCATCTATACAAAATTTAGGGTTCATAGCTACCAATTTTCTGGTCTCTCTTTTTTTTGTTTCCCCCTTTTTACGAACATAAGTTGCTTAATTCTATTTTCAGCAGAAATCAGGAGTCCGATAAGAATGAAAGAAGAAAAATCGAAGAAAAAAAGAATCTTTGGTGGGGGTAATGCGGTTTTCAGTGAAGCTCAATTATTGGTGCTACACCTACATATACAGAAAGAAAAATAAATTTAATTTGGTTGTCTTCTTCTGCATGTTACTTGCTTTGGATTGCTCCCTTGAGATATTTTTGCCATTCTGTTCTATACTCGTTCGATTTGATTACTGGTACAACAAAAATATCATTTATGTGGGTCACAGGTCAAAATTAATTGTGAACAAAAACAAAAATATCAATTCAGCTGATGCACAAAACTACGTATAGGCTTCCCACTAATTTAAATTTCATAATAAACAAAAAAAAAGAGGAAGAATAGAACTAAAGGCATTTTTCATTTTGTCTTGGTTCCTTCACTTACCTAGCCAACATATTGCAGCACTCTTGCCTTAGCTATAACAAGGCCAACTTCGTGTTTTCGGCTTCCACCTGTGCTTGTAGGATAGATGGAATAGGTGCCGTGATTTTAATAACCTAAAGTCAACCACAGAAGCAGCATCATACATGATTATAAAGGATGAAGCACACATTATAGAAGACATAAATGTTGTTGAAATTTGTTCCAAAACATTAATTTTGGGATATTTTACTTCAGTTGTTGACGATGGAGTTGCTATACTAATGTAATGTTATACCCCCATGAAAATATAGAAGCCTACCTCATTTGCAGACGGGTGTAATACAGACAATTGATGTGCATGCAAGTAATAGCCACAATCTCCGGGAACAGGTTTTGTAGGCTTCTGATACCCCCTGCAAAATGTTCGAAGCAGACAGAACTCAGGTATTATTATAGTCTTTTGCAGATGACGGAAGAACAGCAGCGAATTTCTCGGATAAAAGAAAATTTCTTTGTAGATTATAATAGTCCAGATAAGGAAAGAAAAAGAAAACATCACTAAGAGAAGAAACTGTCCATGTGGGGAATGCTAGTGTTTCCATACCCATCTTGGGCAAGACTTTCATCCACATATTCAGAATCAAAGCACTTGGGTTGACCACCAGCGACATAAAGGGGATCACCTGATGAACAATTAAAGGTACGAAATCAAAAGAGGTTAAGAACTTGAGGCATCATTATGAATTTTCTGCCCATCAAAAAGTTATTCAAACTGAAAATTGACAACTTAAATTTTATAGAATTTTTAAATGTGACACCCAGAGCACGATATATAGAACAAAGTTGATGGGAATGTATATAAACATGATGTATTTAGCAAAATATATCCAAGTCAGATGAACTAAGCTCTCATCCCATCTACTAAGAATCAGTTGCATAATTCCTTTTATCTAATTCATTCATCTAGGGGCTAGGACCATGTTACGTGCGAGATAAAACAAATATCAGGCACATTAAAATTTAAAAAGCTTGAAATCTGTAGAGAAGTGTTGACAAGCCATCTATGATCTATCCCACAGAAACAATTTCATGAATTAAGTAAAAGTTTGATAACTATTTCTGTAATGCAATATCTATGGACGTGTTTTATAGTCAAGTATATTTAACCAGGTTTGGAACTTTCTAGACTGTTTATATTTGGAAGGCCAATTCTACAGATACATCAAAGCGGAGAAAAGAGGAAATATGCTGGTTTCATATGGTGTTAGAACACGCATGTTTAATACATCATTTAGATTTATTCAAAACTCATGGTGTTATAAATAATGGATGTTTACCTAGCAAAGGATGTCCTATGAAAGAAAGATGAATGCGTATTTGGTGTGGCCTTCCTGACTCAATCTCGACCTGTTTAACACAGTTGTAAAACATGTTCTACATTACAATTCTCTTCAAATCACCAAGGTGAGAATCACTACACAAGCTTCATCATCAATGTAATGTAAATACAGATACCTGGACCAAAGTGCAGTTTCCCTGCACATCTCTCTTAAGCACTTCCACTTTGCTCAATGCAGGCTTACCTTGTTTAACCGAAAAACAGAAAGACATCTCATAAGCTGTAGATAAATGTGTGAGCAAATGATGAAGCAACAAAGAAGTAGATAAGCATGTAGCTCTCAAATACTCTAGAAAATACATATAAACAAATACTATACTGAATTGTGGTATTATTGGAAGCTTAAAAAGAAAAAAATGAAAATCTTCATATGATATAAAGGAGAGCAGTTCAGAGACGAACCTGAAGGTGAAGCAACATAAAGCCCTTTGGCTACTCCAGGATATCGTACTGTTCCAATCGGCTGCTGGATAATAATCTATCATGTGAAAAGAGATATAATTTGTGTAAAATTATTTGTGAGGTGCAACTTAGTTAAGAGAAAAAAAAAAAAACAGTAGAAGCAGATGCTTCTTGAAGACAGTGTGCAACTAAAGCATAATCTATAGCGGTAGATAGGAAAAGTCAGTAAAATCAGAAAAGAATGGACACTAATAACAAAAAGCAAGTGCAAGGAAAAAAAGAGCAGTAGCCTGAGAGGGTGCTACCTTATCCTGTTCGAGTATCCCATCTACTAGGGCTCGATATATCTTTGAAATTTTCCTCTTGCCAAACTTGGTTCTAGTATTACTGTATGTGAGACGGTCATCGGTTTCAGCAGCAGATTATTTTTTATTGCAAACGAAAAGAAAACTAATAATGATCAATGTCTAAAACAGCTCCTACACATACAGAAGGTAGCTCATCATAAAAACAGATTTTAAGCAGTCTCTTTTCAATACTCTAGTTGTTAATCACCCATGCTTCCTCTACATAAACTGGTGAATACTTGAATTAGATGCTACTACTTGATTATTGAATAGGCATTGCGACCTGATTTTACTAATTTTTACTAATTTCTTTGCTTTATAATTTTTACTACCAGATCAGGTAGAATTGTTTTTCCTACGTATAACCTCAAGATAAAAAAGAGGGGCGCTAAGGGTGGTGAGTGGTGATGAGGTTGAGGGTTATTTGGTCAACTTACTATAGAATAGTAATAGCACTCAACGTCTCTGTTCTAATTTTGTCAACCTGTTCTAAATGAGATTCAGTAATATGGAACAGAAAAATTCAGCACTAGAAGTGCTGAGAATTTTCATGTCACTGAAGGATGCTTTCTACTATTCTTTGCTTCAAGTAGTAATAGTTTCTCATTACTTTTTGCTTTATCAAGTAGAATGCTCCAATGCGATATACTTGAATCATGAAAATCATTCTTAGGAGAAACTAAACTTGATCTCATGCCATATATTATTGATCTTTGTTGCTGAAACATCATGATAATTACTGGAGTAAACTAGGGTCTCTCAATCAAATTTCAATAAGATGTGCAACAAGCTTCTTGTTCCCACCAGAGTCTGGAATGTTATTAAACCAGAACAGATGATCACTTTTTGAGCAGAGTAACAATATGCATTTATTTAATGAGTGCATCATGGAAAATGAGAAGTGCATCTCATATTAGATTAATTTAACAAATTAGAAAATCAATGATAGACACAATTAAGATGGAATCATCCACTAACCAATTCTCTCCAACAAGAGATGTGCCTTCAGCAAAATATGCTGCCAGCTGAGTCTTGGCAAGCTTTGACTTTGCACAAAGTAATATACCTAGAATCCAATTGAGACCAAATAATAAAATACTCGGTATAAGATTCATGATTTAACTAATTACAGCAACCCCTATAATGACCAAAAGAGTTATGAAGTGAGGCAGCTCCTAATAAAAGAAGCCTGAAATGTCAAGCATGCTATCTAGGGAAATGAAACAGCTACCATCATTATCAACATAGAACTTTAAGGTTATCTGGTTTACTAATGGCGCATGCATTGTAGCACAATGAAGACCTAAAGTATGTGGTAGTGCATAAGACTTTCTGCACTGTTGGCTTATGGGAGGATTAGATGAACATAGCATTGCACAAAAGCTATTCCCAATTTTCTGCAGTATGCATCAATGACAACCAAGTTCTAAGAGCAACGTCACTGAGTGACCGTTGCCAAAAAGCTCTCCTTCAATCCTGAATTAGACTTTGGACTTACTAAAAGAAACTAACAAATAATAGGAGCTAATACACATCTCCCCATTCTTGACATTTATCACCTTCCTGTAGTGCATAATGGATATTACTTATTACATGCAAACTGATGTTCACCAGTATGCTTCCTTCTAATACTAGTTTGATTGAACAGGTTAGAAAAAGATTTCAATTATTGTGTGAAGAACAACCATTTCACAAAGCAGCAACTTTTACAGAAAACTGGAAGTCATTATCATATGTTCAGCCCTAACTCTTTCCAAATATAACTAACCTGATGTGCCCCTTCCTAGGCGATGAACTGGAACAGGGTGGGATTCTTGGGTTGTTGGATAAGAGGTTTGTTTCCTTGCCAACCATTGGAGCTGTGTTAAAACAGTCCGTTGCTGGAAAAGCCCTCCAGGCAAAACTTGCAGGCCAGAAGGCTTGTTTAAAGCAATCTGATTACGTTAATTCCACATCAATCAGTTGAAATTCAATGACACCCTAATGCATGCATACTCCAATTCAAAATTCTGTTTGACTGTTGAAATGTGATGGCAGATATGTTATTAATCCCCATACCAATGTCAATGTCTTATAGGCATATTCATCATAAGAATGGAGTCGTAATTACAAACCAATTTACCTGTTAAAAGTTCAAAAAGATCTACAGCAACTAACATTCACAGGAATGAAATCGTGCATGAAACTGAAGGAACACACACACACACAACAACAACTAATATAAAACAATGTACCATATGATCATCCTCATACAAAACTTGTAGAATGTAAGGCGTATCAGGCTCTCTCCAAGGAAGCCTATGATAGACGAGCTCTGAACCAACCCTAAATGGGGGAAAAAAAAAACTTTACCATATCAAATATAAACAAATGCAAACTTCTATCGTACTACACCACAAAAACAGTCAGATAAGCCTGGAAATGGAATTCCCATTGAAGCAAAGTACTGAGAAAAAAAGCCTAATCTTAATGCCTGCCCTTAAAAATTGTTTTTTTTTTATTTAATGTAACTTAAACATATTCCAGTAATAATGAAAAAAGAAGAAAAAAAAAAACCCTTCAAAGCAACTAAACAACAGTTTCAAACTGAAAACTTATAAGAGCATAAAAAAAAAAAAAGGTAACCTCAATGCCTATCAAATTAATAATATTAATATCTACATTAACAAATAATGCTTCAGTATTCAACTGGGTATCAATAAATTTTTTAAAAAATACCTGAGAACTGTATTGGGTTCTTTAACAATCCCACAATCAACTGTAATCTGCAAAAAAAAAAAAAAAAAAAAATAATAATAATAATAAAATAAAAAAAATAATAAAAAAAATCTAATAACTGACAAGAAAAGATTCATAATTTTCTCCAAAAAGACAGTAACAGAGACAACAGAACCTGTCCATTGCGTATTCTCTGCAACCAACTGTTAACAAATAGAAACAAATCAATGAATTTGAAGTGAATAATTTGAATAAAAAAAACAAGTAAAAAGCTTTGAGCTTTACCCTTGTAATGGAGCTGAATTCTTGTACTTTTTAGAGTAGAACTCTATCAATGTCAATTCTGTAATTATTCAAAAACAAATTACAGTGTCAATAGCTAATTAATTAATTTAAACCGAATTACAAGTGTTAATTAACTAAGATCAGACCGGAATCGGAGGAAGAAACAACGTCGTTGTAGAATAAGCCGTCGTTTAAATCAGGCCATGGGATGCCAAATGACCGATACGACGTCGACCCCATCGACGACGAAGACGACACTGTTTCTAATGTGCTGGACATTTCGTAAAAACGGTGTCGTTTTTTTTCTGGATTTCTTCTTCCTCAAATTGGAAGTAAATCACCAATACCTCCTCTAATGTCCGTTGTAATTGAAATGATTCCTACCCAATACCGACCCTTTTTTTTTCATTATTATTTATTTATTTGCAATTTTTTCCTCAAAAATTCAATAAATAATTTTTTTTTTTATTTGTAATCATCCAATGGATAGAAAGTTTATATTATATAATGGAAAGTAACTCTTAATTTTTGTTATTTTGGAGACATAATACCAGTTTTTTTTTTTTTTTTGGACTTGACGTGGGATCCAGCATTATTGGGACAAGAAAGGGGACAGTTAGCATTTAGTTGTTAGAAGTTAGAATATTTTGAAAACCATTTTTGTGAGCCGCCACTAAAGTGACATCTCACATGCCTAGTGTGGGAGAGAGGAATTAGTTGTTAGAAGTCAGCAATTAGTTGTTAGAAGTTAGAATATTTCAGGTTTTGGTTCAATTGCTCTCCCTTTCAAGAGCAAAAACTATTGCCACTTAAGTTAGGCTTTAAGTGTATATTTGTTAGGATTGCCATATTGATGAATTTTAATGGAAAGTAACCTAAATTTTTATTTATTTTGAAATGATAAATTAAAATATAATTACTAAAATTTTATAAATTTTTAATAATGTTGAAAGTTATCTTAATTTTTTATTTTTATTTTAATAACTAAAATTTTCAAGTTAAAAAAGACCAATTAATTATTAAAGTAAAAAATCAACTTATTTTTTTTGGTACATGGATTCAAAATAAATTAATAAAAAGTAAAGACAATAAAAATCATTAGTATTTTTTTTTAAATAATAACTATTTATATTCAGAACTATGATTTTTAATATGTCATTTTTATTATAATTTTAAATTTGAAAAAAAGTGAATTACAAAGTAATTACTTAATATTTTTACTTTTCAATAGAAAAGTAAATGAAGGGATGGATACATACATATATATGTAACATTCGTTTTTATCATTTGATAGATTTAAGCAAGTTGAAATGTCATTTTATAACAAATATATTTTCTTAATTATATAAAAATAAACTTGAAAATATACTATAAAACTACAATATAGCGCTGAAAGATTCTACTTTATACCTTATAAATAATTAGATCTTTTTTAAAATAAAATTTAATGAAAGATTAATATATCTAAAAAAATTCATAACGAACCGCATTTATTTTTTTTAAAAAAAAAAGTTATATGCTAATATTAAGTAGCAAAAATAAGATTCTTTACATAATATACATAAAAATGAAAAAAAAAATTGATTCTTATAAATTAAACAGTTTACACTAATATTTCTTTAATTTAATATAATTTTAAGAAATATAAATTTATAACCAACCAAGCAAATGGATAATTTAAAAAAATAATTGCTAAATAGTAAACAATTTTTGTTACATATATATGTACATAAATTTGATGTACAAGAGGGTCAACAATAGGTCCCATTTTATAAGAGTTTAATACTAATAAAAGTTATTTAATAAAACTATTTGATTTCATTCTTCATATTTGAAAGCATTTTTTTTCTTTCCATGTCCCTTAAAATAAATTGGACCCTCTCCCCTTAAAATAAGAGTTTAATAGCTAGTGATAACATGTGACATTTTAGCTCAACAACTTGGGCCACATCCCACACCCTAACTTTTTAATTAGGCTTAATACATATTCATGCCTCTGAATTTGTCAGCTTTTATCACTTTAGCACCTCAATTTATAATTTTGTCATTTTAACACTTGAATTTGCCGCTTTTTGTCTAAAATACATTAATCTAATGATCTAATACATCTATCACCCCTGTACTTGCCACTTTTTGTCAGTTTGACACATGTATTTGCAGATTTTTGTCAGTTAAACACCTCTTACGTGTCATTTGCTAATTCGCTAATGTGATGACAAGGGTTTAAAAATTACATTTTAGGCAAGTTCAGGTGTTAAAATGACAAAAGCGTAAGTTGAGGTGCCAAAGTGACAAAAGCTAGCAAGTTCAGAGGCCTGGATATATATTAAGCATTTTTTATTTTAATAGGTTATATGACATTCAATATCAATCATTGGAACGGAAGAGGGACAATTAATTGTTAGTTGTTAGAAATTAGTATATTTTGAAAATTATTTTTATGAATTACCAATATAAAGTGAGATCTCACATAACTAGTATGGAAAAACAATAATTGAACCAGTACATCTTCCTTTAAAAAGTAAAAGCTCTCACTCCCTAATTTGAATGCACATACATAAATCAACTCAATTGAAAATTGAAGTCCTTCATGAACGTGTGGTTCTGTTGTTCATTAAAGTCCCACATGACATGACGTGTGTGGCTGCCACGATTAGTTTGATTGTGTGACAATAAAATATGCTACTTTTCACAGTAGCAGCCTTTAGTTGACCTGCTCTCTGCTCCATTATTATCTTCAACTAAAGCTGCAATGCAACTTGACCATGTCCTGTTGAATTATTCTGAAGATGGTTCTAAGATCTGCCATGTACTTAGCCTCCTTGCATGCAAAAGATTAGGTACAAGTTTTGACTATAAACATGGTTTCCATCACAAGAACAACGATATGCCTCAGACAAATCACTCATCTTTCTTCTTATCTTTTATTCCATCAATTGCCAAAATCAGGTCCTTACAATGTAGTAGACAACAATCATGAGAAACAAGGAATGAACATACACTCATAACAAACAAAGAATTACAATTCGTAAACATGAAGTAGTGACGTATTGATATAGAATTAATCAGCAGACTACATCTGCTGATGGAGAACTCCCAGCGACCTTAAGGGTAACTGGATACTCGACCAGATTACTGCAATGTCCACTTTTAACAGCAACAGTTTGCAACTGACTTGAACCACTGATGGATGTTTCGGCAAGGGAAGTTTTCTTTACAGCTACTGCCTTCAGCCGGTATCGCTCTGCTCTGGATCCAATAACTTGTCCCAGTACAGATGCTGCAATGGTAAATGCCATAGCTGATTTGGGCATCAACACAGATTTCCTTAGCATGCCAATGAATGGAACTGCTGCATGGACAGCTGCAAACCATGATGGTGAAAATTTTTGGGTGTGTTCCCTCCATATTCCCAAAGGAACATTAGCAGCCATTCCCAACATCCCAATCACGAGTACTTTGGCAGGTAAGGGTTGAGGCCGAAGGTTCTTAGCAAAAGCAGTTCGTGCTATAGCTGCTCGGGCTGCAACCACCGCAGGGGGGCACTTAAATTTCATACCTGGAGGTGGCTGGAAAACTTTTGCAACGAGGGGCAAGACACCACTAACTGCACGATATGACTTCGCTATAGGGCAGTTTCCACTTTGCAGCCACTCGTTGCCCAATGCCTCATGATTTGATTGTCCTCCCTGAAAAGTAGTCAAAGGAAGCAGTCAAGAGAGCAATTCAGACACAACAGAAGGTTTTACAATTTTATGACAGCATCAAAATGGGACACATCTCAAATTCTTTACACTTTTTAGTTGAGCACATTTTATAATTTGATAACCTTCAAGAGAAATTACCTTTCAATATCCACTACAAAGATCATAAGCGAGCAGTCAAGAAATTAACAGCTTACCTTTGAAGATGACTCCTTCTTGGATGATTTGGAGTTTTTATTTTCATTTTTCCATTTCTTTGAAAAGGAATCAAAGCTGAAGGGTCCTCCAGGTCCAAAAGATGAAAGACTAATTGTAGCTGCCTTTGCAGCTAGAGGATTGAACTCAGGAAGTCTTGGTTGGCACACTTCTGATCTTTCAGAAAGTGGGACTACTCCATCACGCCCATGGAATAACCTGAATGCCATATCAAAATTGGGTCCATCTTCAAAAATTGGACCTTTGCCTGTACGAACCTAAAAACAAGCATTAACGAGAAATGTCAGGATTGTGCTAATTTCAGTTAGCTAATGTAAATTAGATCAGCCAATAGGCCATCCATCAAGTCTATGAAAGTATAATCAACATGACATGCAAAAATGAGACTCATATACAGTGACAACAAATTCTAAGCATGGGCAATATCATACACTTAAGCACCCATAAGTAAACAAATGTACAACCTACCGGCATTGAGAAAGGCAGGGGCGAGGAGAAGGAGAAATTAGTGGGCTCATTTATGTTTCTCAAAAAGGGACACCTAAGGATGTCATTTTGAGAAGGTGCAGGTTCCTCATTTAGACCTCTGAAGAAAAAGTCCATCTTTGTTAGGAATCAAGATTACCTGCACAGTGAACTTACAATGTTAGGAGGAGCATAAAATCTAAACTGGTCAATTGAAAGCCAAAATTTCAACAAAGCCATCATCTCTTTTCAAAAGTTAAAATCAACAATCATCGGCTCAATCAAATTCAAGACATATTTTACAAGGAAGAAAGCTAAAAAACGCCTTAGCTAATTGTCAAAATCCCAGCAGAAAACAAGATATATATGAAAAGTCAACACAAGTCTGGATCAAATTTCCAAGTAACACTTAAAAGTAAAATCTTGTAGATTAATATATATGTAGACTTGATTATGTTCTAAAATCAAGTAGAACCTACTGTGCAGGCAACAACAAGATGATTCTTTCAGGATGAAAACAATGAAAATAACTTTTATGGTTCAAAGTTCATGAAGTAAAAAATTGGAAACCCAAAGAAGCAAATAAAGAAGATTAAGGGCTGCTTTATAAACCAGTAAATGTTAACCATTAAGAGATTAGCTGAATCTAAGGGGATTCATGGTGATAGTTATGGCCTAATTAGAATTACAATGAAGCATTTCTTGGATTAATAGAGCAAAAGTTCAAGAAACTAGAGTTAGAAGCATCAAAAGAAAAATCCTAAAAAAAAAACAAATTTAGCTTCAAAAGTTGAGAGCAAAATTGTTCATGAATAGAAAATACTTAATTACTACAATTCACAAAGTTTGCTTCACTAATAAAAAAAAATGTCCTAAACCCATTTAAATTCTCAAATATAATTTCATAAAAACATCCAAAAAAAACATGAACACAACCAAATCATAAAGCTCCAAGTCAACAACAAAATTAAAGATCCAATCTTTATTTTTTCCCCTTTAAACAATGAACCTTATGTTAAACAAATTCAACAATAAAATCAACAAGAGTTCATGATCATACTAAACAAACAACAAACAACAAACACTAACAAAAAAACAAAGAAATGGCAAAATAAAGATCCAAAACCAGCAAAAATAAGCCCAGAAAACACATGAAAAAATGGGAAATTTTACAGAAAGGAAAGAGACCCAGAAACGAAAAAGGGGCAAACCTGAAACTGCAATTGATGAAATCAAAGAAAGAATTGGAGACAGAGAAAAGGAATCAGATGAGTTAGGTGACAATGAAGCAAATACACAAACAAAAACAAAGAGAAATGTTTGTTTATTATATTAGTTAATTCAATAAAAGAGAACGAGAAGAGAAGCAGTAAACGACGCCGTGCTTAGCACACGCCATTAGGTGAAAACACAAAAAAAAAGTCAAAGTTTTTTATTGGGTTAGGTCAGACGTGAAAAATGCGTGCAATATTGTTATTATTAGATTCTGTTCTTATTTGGGGTGCCTGTGGATGTGGTCTATTCCAATTGGATGACCTTTTTTTATTTGTTTCATTAATGGTAATTACTATATTATACTGATATTTCTTTTTAAAATTATTTTATCTTAAAACAAAATAATCTATTTTATTTTAGGGAAATTTCTTTTAATTTATAAAAATATAAAAAAATATAAAAAATAATTTTTCATTAATTTATTATCTTTTCTTGTTGATTTATGAAAAATATGCTTTTTATTATAAAATTAAAATTTTTCATTGCTTTTTTTATAAAATGTTTTTTTTAATAGGTATTTGTGAAAAAAAAGAACTATATATATATATATATTTTGTGAAGTTTTTGTTGAATTTGCATGTGAATTAGGAGTTGTTGCACTGTTATGCATTCTAAAGCAACCTGGTAGTGTCTTGTGAGTAGTTCAAGTGGCAAAATGTGTGAACATACAATATAGAGAATAGAGTTTCGATTCTTTATCTTCTTTACTCTTCTTTTATAGCGAAAAATTAATTACTCCAACTAAAATGCTTGATTAAAAAAAAAAAAAAAGCAACATGGTATAGTGATGTGCATACATGTCAATTTTAAGTTGTATGTCTCTATGTTCAGAATTTTAAAATGGCATATTCTTAAGTTTACAACATAAAGCATCTTATTCAAGACTTATTTTGTTTGTAAACGAAAAAAAACACTTCTTTCGTACTGTCTCTATTTTTTTCTTTTCTACAATTTTTTGTCAAACACATTAAAAATTTTGCATTAAGCTTGGTAATTGATTGATGTGTAAAATTGTGAAAAGTTTTGGTGTTGAAAAAGAAGCTTCAATACCAGTTTCATACTTATTTAAGATTTTACTTTGGATAATTTTCACTCACGGTATCCAACTTTTGGTTAAGATACCATCAAAGTACCTAACTTTCAAAACATTTCACAAAAATACATAACCTTTTATTTCGGTTTCACTAAAGTGCCCAGAACTATTTTCCGGCCGACGAGGATAAGCTGGATCTGACGTGACTGATGATGTGGACCGAGACTGCCACGATGTTCAATCCTTGATTGCCATGTCATCAAGTGATCACACGTGGCGCCACGTGGGACCACGTCACTTGCCACGTCATCGACATGCAGCCCCATCTTCTCTCTCCCCTACTTTACTCTTTTGCTTTTAATTTTGTAATTAAAATTAATTTCAAACTTTTTCTTTCATCTATCTTCTTGAAATTTCTAGGCATCTCATCTTCATCTTCATCACCCTTTTGTGTTTCTCAACTGGGTATAGAGATTTAAAGTTTGGTAAGACATCTACAATTTGCATGTCAAAGAAAATATGTTTTGCTTTGATGGATGTTGCTTTTTTTGGTAGATGTATGACCGACAAAAGGATTTTAAATTATTACAGGTTAAGCACATTGGGTTGGTGGTGGGTCAGTGACAGTGATAAAACAACGCCGCTGGTAATGCGACTATTGTACATATTGGTAGAGCTCATATTTGTGTGTTCTTGTAGGGAATAAGTCAGGTGCAGACAAATCCAAATGCCTATGCTCCCTTTCCATTTGAAACAAACAACATTCAGGTATATTTTTAGTATTATTGTGATTCAGAACTGTGATGTTGGCAGAATGTGATTGCTTTACATTTTTTTTATTGCAATTGTTTAAAATCTGACTAAGATTATTAGTGTGATATTGCTTTTGCTTATACTGTTGTGATTTTAGGGATAATTGTTTGCTTGCAATGAAATGGCTATTTGTAGGGCTTTCAGAGGTCCACAATTGAGGGTGCAACTCAGCAAAGCACATCTGCTGCAATGGAAATTAATCCAACCCAAAGCAGCACAATAACAGAAAATGCTGGATTGCATAATTCAGCATGCAACACATCTGACCAACCAGTTCAGCAGACTAAAATGGGCAGGGCAGCAGGAGGAATTGTGCAATCAACATACATGCAGCCTCTGAAGAAGTCAAAGTAGTAGAGGAATTACATCCACAGCTTTTTGGTTGTTGTTCATGATGTAAATGGATATAAAAAATTTTGCGCTGCCTTTGTGGTTAATTTTTTGATTGTCGAGGCAGTTAATGTATGGTTTGTTATTTTGTGTTTCAATGGTCAAACTAGAATAAATATTCTAGTTTATTCATTGAAATAATAACATTACAAAGTCATTATGAAAATCTGATGTAAACTATTATGACTTTAATATATAAGGCTATGTCTCTTCAACAGGTTTTGCTACTAAACTTGCTGTCATAAAGCTTGATCAAAGTTGTAAATCTTAGCTTGTAGCATGTTAATTTGATAATGGATTTGTAGCAATGACAAGAAAAGGGTACAACCTGATGGAGAAATTGAAGAGCAAGACCATGAGAGTAAGAAACAAGCTGACTTAAAAATGCAGAAGGTCATTGAAGACCCTTGTAATCAGCTGGTGTTAATCGAAACTCTCTTTATAAATCTTATTCAGTTTACAAGAGCAGCAGTGTATAATTTCTTATATAAATTTTACTGAACCACAGTATTATGAAGATTTGATTTCTAAAAATAGGGCAAAGCATCATCGTCTTGTCTTCTTCTCTTGGCAACCTGCAGAGGTGGGCCAGCAACTGGCCAACAATCAATAAAATTAATTTTTTTTTAGTGGCCAGCAAGTGGCCCTCGCCAGCTACTGGTAAGTGCCAGCCCTGCCTCACAGGCAGGCCAGGCACTCGTGTGCTGGCCAGTGCCCTCACCTGGCGAGCGCGAGGCCTGCTTAGCAGGTGGCCTCGCTGGCCTGCCAAAGTAACACTGCTTTAATTTTTTTTAAGAATTACAAAATGAAGCCATTATTAATACAATATTTAGGCATAATTGTAGGCACAGAGTAAAATTTAGGCATAATTAGTACAAAAAGTTACATGTACGTCAACTACTGAAACCTCAGCAAACTACATTACATATCACATATCAGCTGCATTACCCTAAAATTCTAACACAGAATACAACAACAACAACAACTAAAATCCATTTCAATGTTGGAATTGTTTCTTTTAGCAGTTTCCTTCTCCTTCTCCAATCTGTCAATTTTTTTCAGAAGCCCGTTGATAACCGATCTTGATCTTCCAGTCACAGGAGGATCAACCCATTGAAAAAAATTGCATGGGTGATTCCGTATAATCCCAAACAAATATGGATTATCAAAACCGTTTTCCAAATGTTATTGTCGTTTGAGTCTTATAACTCAATCACAAATCAAATAACACATACTTACATGCAAATTTCGGCCACCTAGAAACCTCATGCCTGGATTGGCATTGGTCCATGATGTTCTTAAACACTGCTTCAACTTGGCAATAATAATTAGGTTTTTTAAATTCCATCTCTATGTAAGTAAATTCCCTAATTGTTGGTTTCTTTTTTTTTTTTTTATGGAATTTTGGGCTAAAGAATTTTTAGGGTTTTCAGAAACGTATATCGAAATGATATTTTTGCTTTAGTTTGTTTATGATCTGCAGGGTTTGAAATCAAAGAAATTTATTTGCTTTCATTTACATGGGACAAGAGTGAGTGGCCTTCAAAAATGGTTGACGAAGAACAGAAGAAAAAATGCGAAGGTTACTGAAGAAGAAGAAGACAACGAAATTAGTAAGGGAAAATTGAAAATAAAAAATGCTTACCGTTATTGCTATTAATTAGGTGATGAGGACGGAGAGAAGATGTGGAAGTGTCGATGACGTGGCAAGTGACGTGGTCCCACGTGGTGCCACATGGGATCACTTGATGACGTGACAATCAGGGATTGAACAGCATGGCGGTCTCGGTCCATATCATCAGCCACATCAGATCCAGCTCATCCTCGTTGGCCGGAAAATAGTTCTGGGCACTTGAAACCGAAATAAAATATTGGATATTTTTGTGAAACGTTTTGAAAGTTTGGTACTTTAATGATACCTTAACCAAAAGTTGGGTACCGTAAATGAAAATTACCCTTTTACTTTTCAAGACTAGCTCTATTTCCAACTTGAGAAAACTCGTTAATGTTCTAAATAGTGTAAGTGTAACAGCCCCAGCCAACCCGCCTATGATATTATCCGCTTTGGCCACAAGACACCCAGCAAGGGCCCTCACGGGTTTAAAACGCGTCATAGTGGGAAGGTATCCACCCCCTTATAAGGAAGGCTTCGTTCTCCCTCCCAACCGATGTGGGATAGCACACGGCCATCATCAAAACTCTACTAAATATATCATAAAAATATAATGCATATAAGATAATATGTGCATTTTTGTAAAGGGGTATAATTGTACGTTAAGTTTTGGAGTCAACTCTTGATAATAAACTCATTTAACATAATACCATGGGTAAATACTCAAATAAACAAACACTTTGATTTAAATAAATATTTTATTGCCAAAGGGATAAATATACAATGTCTACATACAATAATGGCCCTAGGGCACATCTATACTAACAGGCGAATAGTCTCACTAAATGGCCATATACATATGAAATTATGATTGTGAATTTGATAAGCCAATGAGGCTAAGTGTGAGGCGATTATGTGAGAAAAGATCCGGTCGGATATTGAATAATGAGAATTAAATATGAAATGTGTGAATTCTTACAATTATATGAATTGGTTATAAATACTAAATATATTGTTAAATGTGATTATGCGAATACCAAGTGGATGTGTAGTTATGTATATACCTTGATATTAAGTATGGGAATGGAATAACGTATGAATGTGCTATTGAGATCATTAAATATGAATGTGGTGGTTATAGAGGAGTGTTGATATTTACACATGTATGTTTATAAATGTTAACTTTCTAATTATGAAATTGAGTTGTGGAGTGGTTGCAAGCCACTCGGAATATTGTGAATTTTGCTATCAGGCTGAGGATACGGATTGAGACACGGGTGTATTCCAGGTCGTGTAATACGACACGGGTGTGTCTTAGTCGTGTGATAGGACACAACATATCTTAATGGAGATATGTGCATGTTTAATGTGGCATTTTTATCTAGATAGATATACGGACAGAGACACGGGTGTATCCTTTGCTGTGTATGCATATTAAATTTTGGGCAGAGAGGTACACAGGTAGAAATGTGGCCGTATTTCAGACCGTGTCTCGACTATGAATTTTATCTAGAGAACTACACGGGGAGACATATGTCCGTGTAGTCCATATTTTTAGTTGTTCTAGTTATTTCTTGTTAATTAGTTCTTGAGACGATGGTGTACATTTATATTAGTTACTACTTATTGAGTTGCAAGCTCATTCCTTTGCAAAATTGTTTTTTTTAGGATATGGTACAAAATTCTGAGTTGTATAGTTCGTCTTCTTTAGGCATTTCTCAGGTGGGTCAGTGGCGAGAACTTTACTTACACGTTTAGTGATAGCATTATGCATATTAATCCATAAGCATGTCTATTAAATTTTGTATTAATGGGTTATGTAGAATATGTCAGTGTACTTTGTAACTTAAGTACTTATGATGTATATAAAGTTTTATTTTAATCTAATTCCAAGTGGGGTTATGTTATATAAATATGATTCCATGTATGTTATTGTGAGGGGGTGTTCATCCTTGAGTTAGAGTTTGTAGCCTTTGATGAAGCTCTATAGTAGTGGCTTAGAATAAACCTCTTTCTCATGATTTGCTTCATTTCCCTCTAAGACCTCATGGGTCTTTCTTTATATCTACGTCTTTCCTTACAAAATTAATCCCACCAAACAATTGCATAATCACTAAACTCAACAGCGGCAAGTTTTACCTTTTTCTCCTCCGAATAATTGTGACATTCGAAGATGAGTTCCACTTTCCTCTCCCATTCAAGGTACAAATCCGGATCATTTCTTCCTTGGAATGAAGGAATCTTCATTTTGATTCTTCCAAGGTTACGATCAACATCATCATTTGGACGTCCTCTCCTAGTTTGTCTCCTAGGATTGATTTATTGTCCTACTAAAGTGACTTGATCATCATCCAAGTCATCCTCTCCTTCATAATCCTCTTGGTCAATTGGTGGACGTCTCATTTGTCTAGGCTCTCCTTATAATTAGTTAAGGATGCCATCATGCCTCTCCAACTTTTCATTCACTCCCGCCATTATGTTAAACATTCTTTCAAATTGTTGTTGCATAGCTTGGATCACATAATCATTTGTTGAAGAAGAACTTGTGTCTTTTGACATGATTGTAAACCTAAAATTTTAACAAAAGGTAATAGAAATAAACAACCTCACAACACTTCCTTACATGTTTCACTTAAATTGATGTATACCACTCGTGTTTACACTCAATTTTGGCTTTTTCTCTAATGATCTTATACTCTTGCCTTTTACCACTCTATTTACCTTTTGATTTCTTAGATGAACTAAGATTCTCAATCAAACAAAATTCAAGAATGTAGTAATCAATGATAAGAAAATTAGGTGGGCTTAATAAGAAAATAATAAGGTAAGCTTCAAGAAAAGTAATAATTTGTAACAAATAGGCTAATAGAAAGGCAAAACAAAGATAGATCAACAAGGGAATATAAAGAGACAATTTTTTTTTAATCACAAGAATCTCAAAGATAACAACTTTTTATATATATATATTGCAAATAAGATCTTGAGATAGGAAGAATAAAGATAAACTTAAGAACAAAGATGTATAGAAAGTGCAAGATAAGATGAACACAAGATAATGAAAATTAAAAGATAGTTTTGGATACGCAAACCTTAATCTTGAGCCAATTCTCTGATACCACTTATGATGGGAATTGTAGGTTTCATCAATTAACTCCCTAATAGTAATAATACTATGATAAGCTGAATTAGAAGAAAACTAGAAATTACCAATTTAATCCACAAATTCGGATCATTCAAAGATTGAAGTAAGAAGATAAATGCTACTTAACCCCTTTACCAACAAGGATAAAGATACTAAGATAGACTTTGAATTTCTTCCTATACCACAAATAAGAAAGTATGATAAATAAAAGAAAGATCAAAGATTTAGATTTTGACACCACAAGCTAGAATTAAGCTTGATAAGTCACAAAGTTCATGCAAGAAATTAAAGATAAATTTTCTCACAATAAAACTTAAATAAAGTTATATTTCATATATCAAATTCAATCATGCTTGCAAATGAAATAAGGGATTTGTTTATATAATACAAGTCCATTCACACACTACTAAAATAAACTCATACACATAAGATTACATTTGCTCTTAATGGCCTTAATAGCCAATACTCATATCATAGCCATTACTTGGCGTTAATTATCCCACTAACTTGTAAATTGTGGCTACATGTAACCTTAATTTATTTGACAAATAAAAAGACTTATTTATATGATTCTAGGCTGGAACTAGGGTTTAATGTATGTCTAGAACGTGCATGAAGGTGAAACAACTTGCACTAAACCAAAAGAAACCATCAAAGAGCTGTCAGGGTGGACTGGCAGTGCCAGTGGTTACTCACAGACTAAGGGACTGGTGGTCGCCAGTGGCTACTTGTACTTCTAATGGATCTTAGATCACTTTAAGCTTTGAGCTTGGGTTCATATCAGCCATGGAGCAATAAAGGTTAGATAAGAAATTAGAAAAAACTGAACAATAAATGGAGTCAAACAAGCAATTTTGGAATGAGAATAAGAAATTAAAATTTACCTCTAAATCGGAAGAAAATATTAAAAGTGGAGGAAATGGTAAACCTCGAGGAAGTCAAGCATTGGTAAGGTAACCGATGGCACCACCTGGACAAGTAGATATTGGAAAAATATATGCATTGTCGTGGTGTAATGAATGTAAAAGTCATCATATAGGAAATTATAGTAGATGAACAAAAGTACGGTGCTATCAGTGTAGTGAAATAGGACACTATGCTCGTGATTATCCTGAGAAGGTCTTAGCAGAGTAGTTGGTGCAAGGATCAGGTGCATTACACTCAATGAGAAGAGATAGACTTCCAAACCCCAATAGAGTACAAAATGAAGCAAGTGCGAATATAGGACCATCTCAGAAAGGACTTGTAGGTCAGTGAGCTAGTGTGGTCGGTAATGCTCAGCAAGTTAGAGGGTTTATAGTAACTGAGCAGGTTAAGAACAAAAATGACTAATGCAATAGAATGTATAGCTAATTTGTAAGGTAGACTTCTTAGAAAATAATATAATCGTATTGTTATAACTTTATTTATGTTAATCGTAATTGTGATTTTAGAAGTCTATAAAGTAAGGAACTGTTTATCTTAAAATATGATGGTTAAATTAGCGGTAGTTGCTATTAATAAGAAATAAATACATTATTAGTACAAAAATTTAAATAAGGAAATTATTAAATTGAATTGTGATGTAGAGAATTCTGAAGAATATAATTATGGTTGTAATGAATAGAAAAATAAAGATTAAGATAAAGAGATTTTTAGTAATAATATGATGAGTATTCCTCGAATTTCGAGGATGAAATTCTTTTTAGAGGGGGAGAATTTTCATGTCCATACCCGAATAATTAAAGTTATTTTAGGTTAGGATTAAATTGTAATGAAAATAAGTTTAGAGGAAGGAATTAATTAAAAAATATTAAGTTGAGGGACCTAATCACAAAATGTCATAAACCACCATTTTTGTAGATAAGAAGAATAAGAAGAAAAAAAAAGAGAAAGGGACACTATGAAGGAAGGAAAGAGAGGAAAAGAAAGAACCTATATTTCTGTGAGTGGATTTCTTTTCTTTAATCCATTGATTTCTATACTGATTTTCGGTGGTTTTGAGAATCAATTTTTATGTTTGTTTGAATTTTAAAAATTCAAACATTGCAGAAGTACAATCAGACGGCGTCTTATTGCACTGAGGCGGCGCCTAATCGTGCAAGGGTGATGCCTCAGCCTCTTTCAGGCCCTCAGGCGGCACCTCAATGGGTACTAAGACGATGCCTCAGTGGGCCAATAAGGCAATAACTCAGTAGGTCAATAAGGCGGTGCCTTAGTGACATGAGGATGAACAGGTGGCGCCTCTACACTATACCGACACTTCAGTGGTTCAAAATACTGTTTTAAGTTATTTCTAATCGGTGTTTAACCTAGATTTATGATATATGATATTTATGATGTAAATATAAAGTTTTGATTGATTAGAAACACAAATAGATTTGAAAATATACTGAAATTATGAGATGTAAGACTGTGTCTGAGACACAACAACTCACGAGTGATTAATATAATGATGAGCATCAGTGAATATGGTACTAAGAGTTAGTAAGTCTATGTCGAGGACATGACAGGGTTGGTAGATGAGTACAACCGATGTCTAGGGCCGGGTATATATCTTACCTTATAGATGTTATTAATAAATATGTATAGTCGATGTCAGGGGCTAAATACACATGTTACCTTAAAGATGTCAGTTGGTAAAAGTGTATAGTCGTTGTCTGGGGTCGGGTATACATTCTCTCTCATAAATGTAAGACCATATCCAAGGTATATATTGTTCTGCTGCTTGGGGCTAGATACATATATTAATTAGGATTTGGCATTTGAGTTAATGTTGGTTTAAGTGTTGATTACACTTAGGTTGTCATATGCATATTGACTTTTTGGTATTGCATTCGGTGTAATATTGGATCACACTAAACCCGATATCACTATAATATGTGTATAGTTTACTTTGACAGTGTTATTATGATCTTATTCTAAGTTGTGTATTTGAGCTTTCATCTTTTGAGATATCGAGATTCATTAAATATTTCGTTTCTTACTAATTTGTTCACTCACTGAGTATTTTCCGCCGGAAATACTCACCACTCCTTTTATTTAAACTTTTTAGAGTTGAGTGGCTGTCTGGAAGATAGCTAGACATTTAACAAGGGAAGCAGGAGCAGTGAAGAATCTCAATAATATTATTTAAATAGAATATTTGGTAACAGTATGTTATAGTTTTAAACAGTTGTAAAGTAATGATTTGTATTGCAAGATTTGTGTATATTAGTGATGGAGAAATTTTGGAATATATTATATTCTTACGATTAAGAGTTAACTAGTTGATGATTAAAAAAAAGTAATACTCGACCACATCAGTACTTAAGTTCGAAAGGTCAAGTGTGCGATTTTCTAACAAGATTGGTAATGGGATTGGTTGTTATAGATATGAACAAGAAAAGAATCAAACTAAAGCCCAAAAAGTGGAATTGAAGGCTGTGTTGCCTGTCTTTGGTTGTTGAGTTAAAAATGGGTTCGGGTTCTCTATCTTAAAGCTTTGGCCACAACCTTCTTTCAATCAGCAAGACAAATTTTAACTTAAGAGTCATTAAGGATATTTCCAAAATGAAGACAATGCTTTCATATTTTATATGTATATTTAGTGAATCTTTTAGGATAAAATTTAATCATGAAGACTTGTTATTTTTAGAGATATATTTATAAGCTAAATAATTTGATTAATAGCTCTTATAGTTTATGGATTAGCAGTAATATCTTATGTACAATTATAGTCAAATATCATTTACAATATCATGATACTTGAACAATTTTTAAATGGACAAGTTTTGTTATTATTTGTAGTAAAATATGTTAAAAGTCATTTTTTTATATATTGTCATTTGGGTAATAATATTCTTCTTAGTTATCCCTTTTTTCTTAATTTTTTTATTTTTAAAGCTTAAAGGGAAAAAGCTCAATGTAAAGTAGGTATATAATGAATAAAAATATAGAAATAGTGATTCCATCACAATTTGATATTGTTGTAAAGTTACAAGTGACAATCTACTATATATTAGTTTATAAAGTTCTAAAAATAACTGTAACATTTATAACTTTCATTAATGTAATCCTTATTTAGACATTTTTTTATCAAATAAAATATCTACACATTAAATAAGTATAGTATAATACAATAAAAAAATTCTACTTTTACTAGTGTAATCTTCATTAAGGTATTTTATCGAACAAAATACCTACATATCAAATAAGCATAACATAATACAACAACAAAATTTGAAAAATACGTCATTACATTATATCCAACTAAAATACAATTACACCATAAAATTCAGCATCTAAATTTTTTTCTCTTATAGAGAAATGCTATTTTAAATGGTAAAAAAAAAAGACAATTTCTATTTAAAGATTATCACCATAATGAATAAAACTACTCATGTCCACAAATATTTTTTCCTTTTCCAACTCCTTTACATTTTATCTTCTAAATTTGTCATCTTTTCAATAAAGCAAGTATGATTTGCCTTAACCTATTGTATATTAGAGAATCAATACATTTACAAATTCACAACTTCATTACTCATATGCCATAAACCTCCTCCCAGGATTTTGATTTGTCCATGAAGTTCTCAAAATATAACATTTATCACACAAGCATACATCACCAACACCATCCATTTCTTTGTAATTTTTTGAAGAAAAAGCATTTAATTTTGCATTTGAATGCAAATAATTTAGAAAAGCATATGTTTTGAACTATATCATAAAATCTTAAGACTACTTATGTCTTTTCCTAATAAGCATCACATGCTTCTTATTTGCAACTTAAAACTCTTTATTGTTCTTTTCTAGCTTTGCAAGTTCGTAGGTCCTATTTATTTCACATATGCAGTGTGAAATATGCTACTTATTATCAATTGGTAGGGGTGTTATTGAGCCAAGTCGAGTTGACACGGTACTAGATTTGAGCTCGACGCAATTTTAAAATTCAAAGCTCGAAACTTGATTCGAAGTCAATCGGACTCCATTTTCATAACTCAAACTCAAATCGATTAAATAATTCTTATACTCTAGCTTGACTAGGCTCGAATTGATAAGTTTTTTAAAATTTCAAAAATATATTTTTTTAAATATTCATGCTTGATTCATGAGTTCTATTTGATAATATATTTTGTAATTATTTTAAAATAAAAGGGTAACATGATAAATATGTATAAACTCAATTAGGCCCAATTATTCTTGAAGCCTATCGAGTCAAGTATTAAGGAGCTCGAGCTCAACTCAACAACCTATTTGAGTAGCTTGAGCTCAACTCAATAATAATCTTGTCAATTTTGAATATTTTTTGAGTAGCTCGCGAGTAGATTTGACTCAGTTACACCCCTATCAACTGGCAAAATACATCATTATGTTCAAAATCTCCCAATTCAAACACCAATTTCATAAAAAAAAGGATAAGTACAAATAAGTACCATATGATTTAAGCGTTTTAGCATTTTAGGCCAATGGTTTTTTTGACATTTCAGTACCATGTAATTTTATATTTATAACATTTGATTAGGTGATAAAACTTATTACAACTCGTGATTTCTCTCTCCTCAAGCATCCAAAAATTAAAACTTTAATATAATTTGATAGAGGAGGAAAAATAAGTTTATCCATAATAGTTTTAAGTGGTAACAATAACATAAATAAAAAAATAAAAATAATTTTTTGATATTTTTATTTTGAAAAAAGATTCTGAATACTATAGACAACGGCATTATTGCTAAATTCATATTAAATGTAATACCTGCCCTTTTAGTATACGTGTTTAATACGTATGAATTTCAATTATGCATTTGAGATAGGGGACTTTATTTAAGTTAGAGATGTGCATGTGTTATAAGAGGGATTAAATTGGAGGATAAGTTGGGGATGTAATTGTTATAATTGAAAGTTTATAGGGTATGGTGTAAGATGCCCATTTCATTAGGAGACAATTGAGTTATTGTGGAGATATTTTATTTAAGTAGTATTATTATATTAGTTATTAAGATATATATATATATATATAGTTAATATTATATTAGTGATAATATGTAATTATGGGAGAAGACTTTAGGGTGTATATTTGGTGAGGTTTGATTGGCTTAAGTGTTATGTGAATATTTAATTATATTAATATGTATATGTATGTGTGGCGTGTAGAGAATTGGGAGGAAGAAGAGAAGAGAGTTCTTGGTAGATTTTGAGAGAGTTTGTGAGTTTATTCAAGTAATCAAATCATTGCTTAAGGAAGCTTTGGAGGGTCTTTTATTCATTGGAGCTTATTTTGTAAGTTTTCTATATGTATTTAATTATTTTTAGTTGAGTTGTGATTGTTGGGAATTCAGGTATGTTTTCTATGCATTTCAATCTCATTGTTTTAATCATATATTGAGTTGTAGAGCTCTGATTTGAGCAAGGCTGGACTTTCTAAGAACTTCAGAGAGTCTTTACATTTTTTATGATTTGAGCTTGGATTGATTCTGCTGTTAAGAGGGTCAAATCAGGCCAAATATTTTATTGCTCATGCTGATACCTTGTTCTACTTGAATGAACTTAAAAATCTATAATTAATTCTCTATATATGCTAATTATATGATTTTAGTTAGGAATAAATTTAAACCCATATATGTACAGTTTATATGAATCTAGTGATTATAGAACGTGTCTATGATTCTTAAGAGCATCATGAACTTTATACATAAAACATGCCAGCAGTAGCACATAGGCTAGTTTGTGAATTTTCTTATGTGATGGTTATATGGTGATATCTAGAGTTTTAGAACTCCAAATTAAGCAATGTTAGATTCTCTAAAAACTTTAGAGAGTTTTCTATATCTTTTGTGTTTTGACCTTTAGCTGAAATTACTGTTAAGATGGTCTGATAGAGCTTTATATTTTCTTACTCATGCTATCAGCCCTATTTTGCCCGGATTTAATCAAAAATCCATAATTAATTCTATATATGTTCAAATTAAGAAATTCCAATTGGAATTATTAGTAGACTCATATGACTAGCTTTAGTATTATTTTCATAGTTTTTGAACTTATGTGTGAATTATTTGGGTACATTGAGAGCATGAAGTTACATTTAATGAGTTTGGGTGACATTGCAAGGTGCTATATGAAATTGATATGTGGATATATGTAGGAGTTACAAGAGGCAAGGAGAAGGCAACTAATTAAAGAAACTCTTATTATTTAAAGTTAGAAAGCACTTGAGGTAAGTACTTATTAATTTAATGCATATATATATTGATTTTCATATTAAATATGAATTAAGTAATTATGTGAATTGTGTAAGCCATTTAATGTGGCAAGAAATGATATATATATATATATATATATATATATATATATATATACTTATAAGAATATTGAATTGAGATTGAATGGTTGATGGAAATATATTGTATTGACAATGGTGAATGGTGATTTACTATGGTTATTGAATATGGTGTGAAATGAATATAATATGGAAATGTGAATGATATAGTTCTATATCTGGATATTAATTTATGTAAGGATATAAATGAGATTGATATATTTGTTGTGAAGTATATGATTGAACGAGGTAAATATGAAATGTGATGGCATTGGAATTGTGATTGTAAGTGGTATATATTATGAACTTGAGGTTGGGTTACTGAAAATAAAATGATGCTATGTTGTGAGTAAATGTGAAATATGATGTCGATTAGCTTTATGACTATCGACAATATGAATGATAGGTCGATTGGCTTTGTGACTATTGACTATGATAAATATAATGTCGACTGGCTTTGTGACTATCGACAATGTGAATGATAGGTCGATTGGCTTTGTGACCATCGACTATGAGAATGTGATTATATCGATTGGCTTTATGATCGTCGATAATGTGTAAGGTTAGCTATGTTGACTAGCTAAGCGACCGTCAATAATGTGAAATGTTGATATTAAATCGATTGGCTAAGTGTACATTGATAAGATTAAATGAAATGTTGTGAATGTGAGAATATGAAATAATGATTTTAAGTGTGTTTATTAATATATATATATACAAATGTATATTCAGGTGTGTGATGAGGATACTGAATGGTGAACATGATAAGTGTCCTTACATTTATGCTTGTTCATGATATGTTAATTGGAGTTGTATAAAATGTGAAATGTGATGGTAATGTGGTAAAGGAAGAATTTAGTTGAATTGAGTATACATTATGTATACTTTTGGTATATGTTTGGTATCTTTTTAGTATATGTTTGATTTTTGTTAAATAGATAAAAATTGTGAGAGATGAATGATAATATATGTGATTGAGAATAGTTGTGTGTCACTTGATATATATGAATGGATTATTAGGTTGAGAAAACGGGTGTGAGAAGCTCAAAAAAAATTTTTTGGCTACAAGCAGACACTAGCGCTCGCCAGTTGGAGTGCCTGCGACCAGACATTGGCGCTCGCCAATGCTTGATGAGGTTAAAAAATGGTCGTATTTTAGGCCGTGTCCCGACAAAAGTTTTTGACCAGTAGACTCTATGGGTAGAGACACACCTGTGTAGCCCACTTTCAGTTATTTAATTAAATTTTATTAATTAGTTCTTGAGAAGTTTGATTTATAGTATTGTATTAATAATTGTTTATTGAGTCGCAAGCTCATTACTTTGTAATATTGTATTTTTCAAGACATTATAGATAGAGCTTGAGGTGTGCATTTATTCACGAACTCAGGTGGGTCAGAGGTGAGCTTGGTGTTGACATTCTCATCCTCATTAACACATGGCATGGCATTTTAGCATTTTGTAATAAAACTATATATATACTTTTGGGTTATGTATGGGGCAAAGTAGATAAGTGAATTTGTACATAAAATATATTGTAGATATATGTGCATATCAAATGAGAAAATTTTTCTCATGCCTTGTGTTTGACTTATATTGTGGCCACGTGTATGTGGTGTTTGAGGGTGTTACATTAAAATTAAGAGAAGTTGATTGAAATTAAAAAATTAAATTTTTTGATGCTAAAAGAGAGAGAAATCATGAGTTGTAACAAACTTTATCACCTAAATACTATAAATATAAAACTATAGAATACTGAAATATTACAAAAAAAAAAAATTCACATGTCTAGAATGGTAAAACATTTAAATCACATAATACTTATTTCTACTTATTCTAAAAAAAAAAAATCAAACACTATTTTTTTAGAAATTAAAAAGTTTAGATACTAGGGATATAATTATTCTTATTATTAATAAATAAAGTATTGTGCCTCGTTATTATTTAATTTAGGATTCAGACTCTTTTTCAATGTCGTCAGTCTTATTTTATTATTGTCAAATTGTATTTTCTTTCTCTTTTCTATTGTCTTTTTTTTATTGAGTTAACTAATATGAGTATTTTATCATAAAATAGTCAAGGTCTTAGAAAATGATTATTAGAAGAGTTTTGCGAGAGTTGATATTTAAACACAAACCAAACATAATAGAAATAAAATTATATGGAAACATTAAGAGCTATATGTGAGTTCAATTTAGGGGTGCTATGTAGCACTAGAAGGTATTCTAGGGTGCTAGCCCTTTAGTGGGATAATGATCGAGATATCCAAATTTTGTAAATGTCAAAAAATTATATTGATGTATTTGTAACTACAAGAAATGATTAGTGATAAATATGAGAATTATCATGTTCCTACACATATGAATCCAAGTCCTGAAAGGACTCTGATCAACAAGGCTAAAGAGACCTAATTGATAAGAAATTAGGACTCTCATGATACTAATCCAAATAGGACTAGGTATGTCCTTCTTATGCCTATATATAGGCTCATATCTTTCATTATTTGATCATCTTGAATAAACTTTCTCTAACTTAAGCATCGGAGAACCTACGGATTAGAGATCCTAGGCTCATCCAAGGTTTTCTCTTGTGTTTGTAGGTTTGGAGGAGGTTGACATTCATCAATTGGCACCGTCTGTGGGAAACTATATTTGTTTTCCAAACCATATTTATCAAAGTCTTTTACTCTAATTCATGGCAAACATGCCAGATCCTGTATCTGGCCAAAGTGGAGCATCTACCACCTCATTGGTCGTCAATCAAGCACACCCGACAACTTCTTAAGGCAATTACTCACAATCTCTTAGATTGGAATCATTACCATTAACAATCACCACTCAACCAAAAATAACATATGGCATATCTCCGCCATATTATGCTCCTTTCCAGCATATATCAAGATCAAATCCAACCGTCCTTTTTCCAAACTCCTCGGAATTTTCAACTCCACCTAATATGGGCGGAACAAGTCAAACTCCTATCCCGTACAATTTACCTCCATTAGCTAAAGAACAAATAATGCAGAGCCTCAACTCTCAGTTTCAGTTTGTACAACAGTAAATTTTACTTTTTTCTCACAGACCAAACGACGAACTGGCCACGGGAACATCTACCCCCAGATCAGTTCCAGCAATAGGAGTAAACAATAACAACCAATTGCCGCTCCAAGCTGAATGAAATGAACCGCGGGATAACATAAATGGACGACAGGAATCCAATTCTGAACAGGAATCAGAATCCAATTTTCCTAGGAGAGCTAATTTTAATCGCCAGTTACGAGAAGCATTACACAAGGCTCGTACAGGACCTGACGAGATAGAGGAATGCATACTAGATGGAAGCACTCCATTCGTTCACAGCATAATGGCGACTTTAATACCGATAAAGTTCAAAGTCCCACCGTTAGATCAATATAATGAAACAGGTGACCCTGTCGCGCATGTTTCGATGTTCCGCATAAAGATGATGCTGCAGAATGTCAATGATTCGATCTTGTGTCGAGTCTTCCCCACAACTCTGACAAACACAGCTCAGAGATGGTTCCACTGATTGCTGAAAGACTCTATATCCACCTTTGAAAAGTTAATCGAGCAATTCAGAACTCGATTCATTACCAATATCCCGCCAAAGAAAAGCATCAACGATTTATGACTCTGTAAACAAGATGATAATGAAATACTTCGAAGCTATCTTGACAGATTTAATAAAATCGCCATGCAGATTGAGCATTTGAGTAATGAATCAGCTGTAGACGCTTTGAAATTTGGAACTAAGTTGAGGAAGCTTCGGGATAAGATAACAACCAAAAAACCTCGAACTTTTTTGGAAGCAATGGCAATCGCAACTAAGCTGATTGATTTAGATGAAGACAAAAGAGATATGCGAAAGAGAGACGACAAAAAAGGTTCAAAAAGAAAAGAGGAGAAAAAAGAATCAAAAAGGGAATATGGTTCAAATAAACAAAGGAGTGACGATAGGAGATACGTTCCTCTTAATGCTCCAAGGTCAGAAATACTAATGTGGATCAAACAAAACGGTATAGACATACCAACCCTGCGAAAACTTAATCCACTCTACGGAACAAAAAGGGACAAGAATCGATATTGCAGATACCATCGAGACCATGGCCATGACACAGACGAATGTCGTGACCTCAAAATAGAGATAGAACGATTGGTCAAAGAAGGTTCTTTGAGAAAATTCACAGAAGACTACCCAAAATGTACCAGAAGTTTAGAAATACACTTCGAGCATCAAGAAGACACAAAGAAGACTCGCAGAGATGTTTCGGGAGTCATAAACATGATCATAGGTGGTGAATCATCATCTGGAAGCAGGAAAAGACCACGAAAAGAGGTATACATGGCACGAACCAATTCCTCTATACCAACAATCACCATAAGACGGATTGCATGTTAAGCAACCCCACAATGATGTGCTAGTCATTAACACGCACATAAAAAATTACCTTGTAAGGAGGATGCTCGTAGATGACGAAAGCGCAGTTAACGTTTTAACTTGGGATGCCTTCCGAGCAATGGGGGGTTCATCAGTAGAACTGAAACCCATAATAAATCCCATAACTAGATTTTATGGAGGAACCATTAGACCAATGGGAAGTGTCGAATTAAATATAGAATTGGGAGAACGAGACTCCTAAGAACATCTTACAGTGAAAGCACTATTGAACATAGTTGATACAAGACTCGCCTACAACGGAGTCATTGGAAGACCAATCTTATGGGAAACTAATGTCGTAACAAGTATCAGATACTTGATAATGAAAATTCCATTTCATGGGCAAGTCATTATGATCAAAGGAGACCAGGAAATAGCCAAACAGTGCTATCAATTTACCACAAAAGATGAGATGGAAGCCTTTCCTTATTGAATCCAACATGGAAATTGAAAAGCAAGGAGTAAAGCCAAACCCGGTAGAAGGACTGAAAGAAATAAAGTTGACAAACGGCACAATTCTAAAAATTAGGGGCGAGTACCAGAGCAAGCAAAAGGAAAATTGGAATGAGTACTGCAAAACCACTCGGGCACTTTTGCCACAAAAGTATCAGAAATAGAAGGAATTGATTCAACAGTAGTGGCTCACATCCTGAACATTAACCCCTCAATAAAACCAGTGATACAGAAGAAGCGCAATTTTGCAATAAAAAGGCAAAAGATTATAGCATCTGAAACAACAAAGCTCATAGAAGCGGGATTTATTCAAGACGTTACGCATCCTGAATGGCTAGCAAATGCCGTACTCGTCCAAAAAACAAATAGAAAATATCGGATGTACGTAGATTACACAGATCTAAACAAAGCATGCCCCAAGGATAGTTATCCTTTACCAACTATTGACCAATTGGTTGACTCAACAGCATGCCATGGAATGTATAGCTTTGTGGACGCTACCCAAGGATATCACCAGATCCCTATGAAGCGAGAGGATCAAGAAAAAACATCATTCATAACTCACCAAGGGTTGTACTGCTATAACGTTATGCCCTTTGGACTCAAGAATGCAGGAGCTACATATCAAAGGTTTATGAACTTCATTTTCAAAGAAGAAATCGGAAAAACCATCGAAGTATATGTAGACGACCTAATCGTCAAAAGCCGAACAGAAGAGGACCATCCTACAGACTTAGAACGAGTCCTAGACACACTAAACGAATACAAAGTTAAACTCAATCAAGATAAATGTGTATTCGGGGTGAAGGCAGGAAAATTCCTAAGTTTCATGATCTCACAGAGAGGAATCGAAGCCAATCCGAAAAAAATAGAAGCGATCATCAATATGAAGCCTCCAACAACACTGAACGAACTACAAAAATTAAACGGACGAATCACTGCGCTCGAAAGATTCATGTCTTGCTCAGCAAAAAAATGCCTCCCTTTCTTCAAAGTAATGAAGAATGTCAAGAAATTCGAATGGAACGCTGACTGCCAAAAAGCATTCGAAGATATTAAAAAATTCCTAACATCTCCACCTTTGCTGAGTAGACCAACACCAAGAGAAATATTGTACCTATATCTCTCAGTGGGAAATGAATCCCTAGTATCGGTACTTATCTGAGAGGATCAAGGAGAACAAAACCCCATTTATTATGTAAGCAATGTCCTCAGGGGAGCAGAAATTCGTTATCCAAAGACGGATAAATTAGCATTAGCCCTAGCACATACGGCTAGGAAACTTCGACACTATTTTCAAGCTCACAAAATAGTGGTACAAATGAATCAACCGTTAAGAAAAATCTTACAAAGACCAGAAATATCCGGTAGACTCGTCCAATGGTCAGTACAATTGGGCGAACATGACATATCATACGAGCCTTAAACAGTAATCAAGGCACAAATATTATCTGATTTCATACAGGAAATGACTGAAGTTGCGGAACTCAGCAATGAGAAGAACCTATGGCAAATGTATATTGATGGGGCATCAAGCAAACAAGGTTCGGGCGCTAGAATAATCCTAATAGGCCCAGAAAAAATTAAAATCAAATATGCTGTCTGAATAGCATACGCTGCCATGAATAATGCAGCAGAATACGAAGCCCTAGTCACCGGTTTGAAGCTGGCATATGAGATATGAGCTGATAGCCTCCAAATAATCTGCGACTCACAACTCGTAGTAAACCAGCTAAAAGGGGCATACGAAATGAAAGATCCGAATATGATCAAATATGCGGATAAAGCTCAGTCACTCCTACGCAGGATTGTAGAAAATGGTACACAATGGACAATTGTTCAAATCCCAAGAGCAAAAAATAAAGCTGATAGCATAGCTAAATCAGCAGCAGAAAACAGACTAATATTCCAACACCTTCTCCTCAAAGAAGAAATCACTAAGCCATCAACGGAGGATAATGAAGTCCTAACTACATCCGAAATAGCCGAGTTGATAAAACCTATTGCTGAATACCTTGAAACATGAAATCTCCCTGATGACAAGAACAAGGCAAAGAAAATCTGAATATAAGCCGCTCAATACTCACTCCAGAATGGAAATCTATATAGAAGATCATTTAGCCATCCGTGGAGCAAGTGTGTTTCAACTGAAGAAGGAAATTACATCCTTCGAGAAATACACGAAGGAATATGTAGAGCCCATGAGGCTAAGGCTACCTTAGTTAAAAAAGCCCTGTTACAAGGATATTACTAGCCTACAATATCCCATGATGCACAAAAGTTAGCATAAAACTGTGATAAATGTCAAAGATTTTCACAACTGGTACACACTCCATCCTAAATCCAGAACCCCATCGGAAGTCCATGGCCCTTCGCAATATGGGGAATGGACATTCTGGGACCCTTCCCAATGGCTCTAGGATAGAAAAAATTCATAATAGTTGCAATAGATCACTTCACGAAATGGATCGAAGTTGAGGCAGTGCCAACGATAACGGAAGCAAAAATTCACAATTTTTTCTATAAGGAAATAATATGCAGATTCGGAATCCCAAACACACTCATAACAGATAATGGGAAACAGTTTGACAACTCAAAATTCAAACAATTTTGTTCTGAACTCAGAATAAAGCTACGGTTCACTTCCGTAGCCCATCTGCAAACTAACGGACAAATGGAAGTCTCCAATCGAACCATTTTACAAGGCATGAAAAAGTGTCTTGATAATAAGAAAGAAGATTGGTCAGATGAACTATACAACGTCATTTGGGCATTGAAGGGAAAGTGTTGTGGGTGGACGGAATTTAAAATTTTTCATTGCATGTAACATTTGCATCAACACATATCATTAACATGCCCATAGATCATATCACATGCACTCTTACATAGATAAACATGCATAATAGACAACACATAGTTAACATGCCAACCAAAACAGAATATAGAAAGAGTTCTTACCAACTAAGAGATATAGAAACTCTTTCTCAAGAAATATAGCATCTCTGCTTACAACAACAACTTGTTCAGCAGGAAGATAAAAGCAATATCCTAAACTATCTTTAGGATATCCAACAAACCTTCCTTTAATCGACTTTTCATCCAACTTGTCCGATTTCAGCTTCTTAATAAAAGCCGGGCACCCCCAAATCTTAACATGTTTAAGACTTGGTGCCTTACCATGCCATATCTCATATGGTGTGGTA
>CATIWO010249343.1:0-11085 GCA_949673435.1 Macaranga tanarius | reverse complement strand
TATTCATTTAAATATTTTAAAAATATATTATTACAAAAAATCATAATTTTATAATAAATTATTTAGTAAATAATTTATTTTAAATTATTTTAATGAATAATTTAAATTTATACATTGTATTTTTAGAAATTTTTTTAGATTATTTAGGCTCGTTTAAGCTCGTGAACAACTCGCGAACACTTAGCGGCCTAATGAGCTCGGTTCGAGCTCGGCTCGTTTATAAACAAACTAAGTTTGAGCTAGCCAAAGCTCGGCTCGGTTCGGCTCGTTTACACCCGTAGTTATAATCTTGAGGTGCTACCAATTTGAATTGATTGAGCCTTGTAAAAAAAATTCTAACTAGTGATGTAATGTGATATTTGGAGTAATGTTTATGGTAAATCTCACTAAGACATAGTCAATAAGCTTAAAAAGGAAATGAATGAAAGTATGATTTTTGATTCTATAAGCTCAACAGGTCAATTATCATTAGCATACATAGTCTTATCTTATACTTCTGCTGCTAAGCAATTATTAGTTGCCAAAGCCAACCTCAATTTTTATGTATTGCATAAAATCATAACATATGGTTGCGAATCCAGTTACAGAGTCTAAGCTTGTACCCAAGTTTAAATAATATAGGCATATTATTGAAAGAATAATGTTGTTGTTTTTTTTAAAAAAAAAGTAAATGTGTGACTTGTGAGTTATATTTAGCTAGCAGTAAAACAGATTAACTTTATTTTTTAAATTAAATCCCCCATATTTAAAATTAAGTGAAATCTAACTAATACAATTTGATTCAGATATGACTACAGAGGTAGCAAAGACTTTTCAACAATTAATTTAACATAATTGGATATACCACTACGACTTGCTTCAGCAAGGAAACTCCCTGCATGCTAATAGACGTGGCTTAATTTTACATCGGTGGACTTATAAACATGAGCTGATATGATATAGTTCTCTACGCAAAAACTGAAAATCTCACAAACTTTGCAGGAGATGCGTGCTCAAAAAAGAAAAATGCTACTTTATTATAGAATTCTCTACCAGGATTCCATGAAAATGAACAAGCATAACAAGCAAAACCTCACCCAAAAGTAAAATAGAAAAATGGCAAAACTGGCTCTAAACAAAATCAACAATTTTTCTCATCATCATTATAGGTCTTATTAAGAGGGTATTTGATAGCATTCTTGACAATTTTCTTGGTAGCAGCATCGCCAAGATCAATGCCACATATATCAGCCAATCTGATGAGGTAAAGCAGCACATCAGACAACTCTTCACCTAGATGCTCCTTGTCAGATTCTTTCCAATTTGGCAAGCCCTTGTCCACCTCTCCTCTCCATTGGAATATTTCTGATAGCTCTCCTACTTCTCCAACCTACATTAAATCCATACCACACATGCACAATAGAAACCAAATTATTTAAAATTAAATTTAAACAAAAAATAATTATGATTAATTCCCAGAAGAAAATTTGTTTCTGATGATCGGTTTATGGATTGGCCTTGCTTATATCACAAGAATACATCAAAGAGAGCAATATCCTGAACCATGTGTGAGAATTTAATAACATATATATGTACACATAAAAAGTTAAGTGGTAAAAAAAAAAAAAAAAAAAAGTTTACCATAGCAAGAAGAAGATTCCTTGGACTGTGGTACTTTTCCCAGTCTCTAGCCTGAGCAAACTCTTCAAGTTTTCTTGAAAGGTCCTTTAGGCTAATGTCCATCACTTTCTCTTCTACAATATTTGCTCCTACTTCACCTTCTTCTCCTTCTCCCATTCTTCACCTCTTTTGGGTCTTTAAAAAAAATTTCTTGTGGTCTGTTTTGGAGAGAAGAGGGTTTTTTATAGCCTGGAAGGTGATAAAAAAAAGGTAAGCAAAAATAATGAATAAAAATAATATATGTTTCTTAAAATATATGAACCATTTTTGCAGCTACAATTGAAGAGGATTGGGCAGAAAAGGCAAGAAATAAATGCTTTGCTCAATATTGTTTATAAAAGCAATTATTCGTTGCAGCCCCCACCATGCAAAATGGCCAACTTCATTACCTGATTCTAGTCACGAATATTCCAAATTAACTATATCTCTTGCTTTATATAGCTTCCTAAGCTTGATTCTTATAAGGCTTAACACCACTAAATTTTAGGTGATTTTTTTTTTTTTTTTTTTTTTTTGGGGGGAAGTGGCAACTGCCAAAACAATTACAATAGAATGGCTCTAGCTAGAGTATGAAACTCCCACTACAACATGACGCAACCAATCTAATAAATTAGGAGGAGGGTCTATTAGCACATGATTTCCTATAGGATAGAAGCGGGCAACTGATGCCAAATGGTCAGCACTAAAATTGGCCTCCCTGTAAGTGTTAGGTGAAAATTATTTTCATCACGGTGAGAGATTTTTGGGTCATCCATTTGGTGATTTAGTTACCCTTTTAGGTGGCCAAGTTTGTGTGATTATATATTTACATGTATATTCTTCCTAAAAAGTCATGTATTTCCTAAGAAGAATTTCATAGAAATTAGTATTTCATGTGGCTATTAAATACTAGAAACATCAAAGGTAAAACAAAAATATACAAATAGAAATAGAACATGCAGTTTATGCATAAATTTAGGCTCCGTGTGTTTGTGAAAAATATTTTTTTTGAAAATATTTTTCTATATTTTCTAATATTTGATTACCAAAATAAAATAAGTCAAAAGAAAATAATTTTTAAATATAAGAAAACAACTTCTCATTCTAAGAACGGGAAGTTATTTTCCAATACTTGAATGTTTATCAAATATAAATAGAGAGAAAAATAAAAAATAATGTTACCATTTCTATAATATTGTATAATTTAGGAAAAAATCTATTGCAAATTAAATTCCAAAAACACTTTTCAACTATTTTTCTAGTATTATAGCCGAACATAAAAAAATATTATATTTTTCTGAAAAATATTTTTCAAGAGAGAATATTTTTCTCAAACAAATGGAGCCTTAGTTTATGTAATAATTTTTTGCATATTTTTTTAGTATTCAGTTTATTTAAATATTTTTAAGCTACTTTTTTTTGAATGCTGATGAAGAGAATTAAATTAAAATAATTAGAAGTATACTCAATCATTGTTTGGCCGATTTTTGTAGTTAATTTAATGTGATTACATTAATAGCCAGAAAAATATTACACTCTTAGAAAGACACTTTTGACATTCTAATTCCATAATCATGCTTTATTTTCCACTACTACAAGTGCTAACTCCATTGTTGGATCCAGTAATCTAATCAAAATCATATATAAGAGCTAGATTTTTTTTTTCATCTAATGTACCCAATATTCAAAAGTCATAAGAGTTTTGGTAATTACAACTACACTTTATTAGCAAGAATAAAGAGTACATATAAAGCAAATTGAAAGGTGATTAGGAAGAATATTTATATGGGAGACTAGAAGTCTTTCTTTTGGTGATGTAAGTTAACTTGGAACCCAAACACCAGACAACATAGAAAGAAATCTTGTGTCTAGGTTTCACCTATTTATTAATAGAAAATTAACAAAGAGGAAAAAAAAAAAAAAAAAAAAAAAGCAAAAAAATATATACTAAATGTAATGTCTATATCTATGGCAGCATGTGAATAATTGCAGTGGCTTATCCGGTCACTGATTGAAGGTATATAGGCCAAGCAAGGGAATTAGTTGCCGGGGTAGACTATGTATGGTGGCTGTCAACGTCTTCTTTTAATATATGTTTGTTAAAGGAATGGTCTGTCATGAGTCCAACTCTGAATCGAACTCCGCATTACAAGGCAGACACTTGAAAACTACATAATTTATTAAGATAACAGAATGTCAACATCCTTCTTTCATATATGTTTTTTAAAGGGTAATGTTAAATAACGCGTGGCGTGCATGCATTTTTACTAAAATGCCTCTTCTAATTAATGAAGTCTCTTGTAAAATGGAGAGGTTTTTCTATAAATTTTTTTAAAAAAAATTTATCGCATAGTGCGGCGCATTCATCGTCCTTCTTAAAGAAATGGTTAGTCATGACTCGAATTCTACGTTACAATGTTAAAATAATAATGTTTACATATAGTTTTAAGGTATAAAATATGTAAATATAAGAGAAATATATTTATTGGACTTTATTTCTATGTAAAATAAGTGAAAAAAATGTTAGAGAGCAACATGGGTGTGTTCTATGTGTATATGGTCGTGTTAAATAATGTATTTTGGGCAAAAAAGTACATAGTCTGAGACATAGGCGCGTTTCGAACCATGTTAAATGGATTTAAAAGTTCCAGAAGTAGACATGGACACGAAAACGGACGTGTCTTAGGGTGTGTTGATAGACACAGGTCGAAATACGGACATGTCGCACTGTGTGTTCTGAAAAAATATATGAAATAATTGTTTTTAAGTTATTATAACTAACCATTCAATGAATGGTGATGACCTTTTCATTAAATTATTGTATCCTGAATTAAAGAGTGGCTACACCCTTATATATACATATCTCCTACATATTGATATTAAGAATTATCATTAAAAACATTTTATCTCATTTTCTCTTATATTTCTTTTATTTATTTCTTATAAGGTTTTTGGTAAAGCTTAAAAGTTTTTGCCATCTAAGTTTTTCAGGCTTTATTTACTCTCAAAGTGTTTTACCAACAAAAACTCATAGCAAAAATATAGTGGGGACAATAAACACTTAAAAAAAAGTGATTAAATAACGCGTGAAAGCCCATTTCTTAAACTCACCGGCATAACATACAAGACAGACACTTACATGTTATATGTGTACTACTATATATATTAAAACAATAGAGCTAGTGTCAACATCCTTCTTTAGCATCGGTCTTCAATTCATACAACCTTGAAAGGTAACAAACATATTTTTTCCTGACCCAGTTTATCTCTTATCTGTTATTTCTACATCCTTTTTTCTTTTTCAAGTTACTGTTTTATTATGCATGCAGGCCCCTTGCTTTTCTGTAAAGAAAACAGAAAGTTACAGTGTATTGATCAAGAACACGTTTCCAGGCAATTCAAACAAAAGTTTGATGCATATAATTCAATGATTCCATGGGGTAAACAACTCTTAGATCCTTCAACTCTGAATGCGAATAGAATTTAAAGAAGAGGTGTGATAAGATTAAATTAAAATAAATAAACAGAGAATTTCTATCCGGAATTGGCATCAATTCTTCACATTTTTGGTATAAATAAGTAATTCTAGCAGACCATTATTCTCTTCAGATGGCATAAGATAGGCTAATGATGCCACAAGATAAGATAAAAACTATAAATGTCTATGATTCTGTAGCACTAAAGTATAGTACTATATTATGTTAAAATAGTCAAGAATTTGCTTTGACAAGTACAGTGAACATCGGAGCATTATTTGGTAGAGTTACATATATATAGCTGGGATGATGGACGGTGAAAAGTATTGGAACTTTCGGTTAGTGCTTGCCTTGTTTAAGAAGGAAGGTAGATTATGAGGAAAGACAGTGAAATTACCTTAATTTTGCTTTTAGCATATCTTAAGGACAAGGAATTTAACTACCCACTAATTTCTTCCCTAAATGTTCAAGAATTTAGAAAAGACCAGAAGCAAAGATGTGGTAGAATTTTATTTATTCGATTTTTATCTAATCTACAAATATCTAGAAATTACTAAATTTTACTAATTTAATTCAATATGCAATGACAAGAACGGTTAAAATCTTCCAACAATTAATTTAAAGTAATTATGTTCACCACGGCTTAAATTTAAGATGTTATTGGTAATTAAAAAGTTTGATTTTGATTAATTGTTCGTTTACTATATATGCTTTTGATTTTTAGAATAAATTATGACAAACTAGAATTAGCAATTTGAATCAATAACCATTGAAATCAATTAGCAAAAACCACGTATTAATTTCAAGTAGTAGTATATACAGTTACGTTGAATTATATATTAGGTAATTTTTGTTGCTCTTATGATTCTACCGGAGTCGAACTGGATTAACAAAGTTTATTGGGCTCTAGATATATACTAGTCACCATTTCTCTTCAAAAATATCCAGATTCAAATTTTTCTAGCTATTAATTTATAAAATTAATTTTCACAAAAATTTAAAAGGGAACTATCACTATCATCACAAATTAAGTTATTTAACATCTCTATTAATAATAAAAAAGAAAAAAATACAATAAAATACCATGTGGTTAGACGCTTCTTCATATAGAGAATTATGGTATTTTTTGTAACATTTAAAGGTATGTGGTTTGATTCTACTTATATTTTACTCTACTCAGTAATGTTATTAAAAATATATGATGTAATAATGTTAAAATAATATAAATTTTTAATAATAAAATTATTTACTAAGTAGAATATCATCCAACTAACCAAAATAAATTCACAATAAATAAAACTAAGATGTATTTTTAATTTTATTAGCAATAAAAATAAATAATTTTTAAAATAAATTTATAATATTTTCAAAAATATCTAAATAGTTATATTGATGATAAATTATATGTAGAACATTTTTATTATTGAAATGGAGTTGTATGTTAAAATTTTATCATAAAATGATGATGATATTAGTTGATAGGGTATCAAAAAGTTAGAAAATGAAGTCACATTCCTCTAAATGTCACAAAAAAAAATCACAAACCTTTAAGTGAAAATGTGTCTAATCACATAATACTTTTTTTTTTTTGTAACCCTACAAAAATTAGTAATTTGAAAGAAAATTGGAATTTATTATAAAAAATAGACTTCAGTATCTATGTAACTTGGACTTACTCTTCTGCTTTCTATCACTTCTTAAGTTCAATCATTTGATATTCATTTTTTTTTTTTTCTGATTAGTAATATAATAGTAAGGCTACAAGTTTCCATGCCTTTGAACATAATTACATATCTGATGGAACTATTAACTTGCAGGAACAATATATCAAATGCTGTAACTGTATATAAAACTTCCTTGTAATGGCATTGAAAAGATCACTTCACACTGAACAATAAATTCTTGCTTCTCTGTATTCTGTGGACTTATCTGATGTGTTAGTCTGTGAATTAGGCTCGAGTACAGGCATGTCTGAATCTGGATTACTGCACATCAGAAATGCAGGTTGCGAAGGTTGCTGAAGACTTAGGGAATGGCTACTTAGCATTAGAACTACTGAAGCCATGGTAGGTCTATCTGCTGCATTTTCTTGAACACATAATAAACCAATGTGCATACATCTCATTATATCACTTCTTGAACTGCTCCTTAGTGCATTGTCTATCAGATTTGCTGCTGATCCTTCTCTCCAATTTTTCCATGCCTGCAAAATGTGGGTGGATTCGCCGATTCAGACAGTTGAAAACTGAGCTTTAGTTTTTTTTTTTTTTTTTTTTTTCCCTTGCACTTAGCCTTGATATCCGGTGGCCACAACAGCCGCGGCTAATCTGGATTTTGGATCAAGTTGGATGGACCCGTAAGAAGTACAACAGTTTTCAACCGTTTGTCCATCCGTATATAAGGCTCGAATTCGATACCTTATTTAAAGGAATCCAAAATCCTCGCTACTCGGACTAACAGACTATAGTTCTCTCTCATCATAGAAGAGACAAAAGGGTGGAATAAGAATACTTACATGGCTTAAAAGGTGTTCCAGTTCCCCTGAATTGTTCAACCAACTGTTCTTTTTTCCACTAACTATCTCTAGGAGTATGACGCCGAAACTAAAGACATCAGATTTCTCTGAGAATCGATTTTGTAACGCATATTCTGGAGCCATGTAGCCACTATGCAACATCAAGAATGAACAAATCTTAGTTAATTTAGCCCTTTATGAAAATTCAGATTAGGAAGTTCTATGCAAGTTAGCATCAGGATTTTGTTACTTACTAAGTTCCTGCAACTCTGCTAGTAATGCCTTGGGTTTGATCCAAATCAAACAGCCTTGCCAGACCAAAATCTGAAATTTTAGGATTCATCTCTTCATCTAACAACACATTGCTTGCTTTTAAATCACGATGAATGATCTTAAGGCGAGAATCTTCATGAAGGTAAAGAATCCCTCTAGCAATTCCATTTATAATCTTGTAACGTGTTTTCCAGTTCAACTGCATGCTCTTGCTTTGATCTACAAGTTACATTAGATTTAGAAACAAAAATATACTGTAATTGCTACTGTCTTATTGTGATGGTATAAAATAGTACCAAATATGAAATGATCAAGGCTGCCATTGCTCACTAGCTCATAAACAAGGATCCTTTCTGCTCCTTCTGAGCAGAAACCTATAAGGCTAACAAGGTTTCTATGTTGGAGCTTAGCCACTAGCAAAATCTCATTCTTGAATTCTTCTTCACCTTGTGTAGAATACCCAGATAGCCTCTTTACTGCAATTTCTTGTCCACTTGGTAGTGTTCCCTAAAGATTTACCAATTAACACAGCACACAATCTCGGTTATTTGAATAATTATAGAACTATCTATGAACATTCCTAATGATAGAAATGTTGTTGATTACCTTATAAACTGAACCAAATCCTCCATGTCCAAGCTTGTTAGCATCAGAGAAGTCATCTGTTGCTGCTTTTATTGTGCTCAAGTCATATTGCAAAGATTTCAATCTTTTGGCTTCATCATCAACTGATAGTAAAAATAAAAAAACTTATCTAGTAGCTTATATAGTGAAGAAGAAACACACCAATCATGCATATAACTTACTTTCAACGTTATGCTTAAGCCTCCTCTTTCGCCAAATTGCGCAAGCGAGTGCGACTAATATCACTAAGATGACTACAGGCACAACAATTTTAATAACTATTGTCAATGTTCTACTTCTACTCTTGTTTCCTGCAAAGCAGAGAATTTTTTAATTAAGCACTAGTAAGATCTAAGATGCATCTCTGATGTTATGCCAAAAATATATGCACACGACCGCATAATGCTAACCTTTTGAACCTATCACTGATGGAGGAGAAACATCGACAGGACCAGGAGGAGAATTGGCTGCAGTTGGAAAATTTGGTGAAGGATCAAAACTATAAAACTTGAAATTCTCAAACCGGACTAGGCAGCTTGGTCTGAGAATTCTTCCACCTTCCTTTCCACCACTACACCCTTCAATTTCAGCCACTGCTCCTTGTAGACAACTGATGCAATCAGCCTGTGAGATGTCTTGGATGCACTGCACCAACCCATAAACATTTCCTGAATTTCCTGCTGCACACTTGAGACTAGAAGAAGAACAAGAACTTGAACCTGAACCAGATGCTTGTGTTGTGAGTCTCCCCATCAAATTGTACAAGGTTTTATTGAATTGATCACTAATGTTTGCAGATACCCTATTCGGATTATAAACACAGAATGAAGGTTTTGTCTCCATCTTGCCAAAAAAGTCGCTGTTCGCATACCTTATCATACAGTCATCCTCACCCCACATGATTGCTTCTTTCTGATTAGGACATTGCTTGATAATCTTCTGAACTGTGGAGTTAGTACAAGTATAACATGTGTCTGAAGATATGTCTCCTCTACAAAAGGCTATTGCATAAACTTTGTCAGGTTCTTGGCCTGATGTAGCATTGTAAAAGCCAGAAGGATTAGCTATGATGTCTGAAGGCAAAGAAGAGAGAATTGTATTGAGATTTTTGCTGTAGGTACTGTTAGCAGGATAAGTGCCAAATGAGCAAGATTTTGGCTGTGCAACTGAGAAACCAAGATTTAAGATCATAGACAAAATAATGAAAATTAAACTCGAAAACCCCATTTCAGGACTTTGGCTAGTAGCCATTGTTTTTTTTAAAAAAAAAAAATTCCCTAGAATTTTAAGCTTATCAGAATCAGTGGAGTGCAGGTAGTTGGCAAATGGGAATGCTGGAAAAAGATGGCCATTTTTTTATTTTCCACAAAAAACTTTGACTGGTTCTTCCTCTTCTCCTGGCTTAACGCGTAAGTGGAGGGGTCATTAATTATTATGAAGTCCAATAATTTTTTTTTTTTTTCTCACAAGAATTCTTACAAGTATTGAACACCATATGCACATTCCAAATGGCAAAATCAATAATTTAGATTCAAGTTAGCAATAAAGAATGTGAGAAATAAATTTCTTTAAACCTTATTTAATTCTTTTTATTTTCAAATAAATGTTAAATAGAATTCATTTAAATTAAATATATTTCATCAATAAAAATTAATTTAGTATTAAATAATTTTACAAAATTAAAAAATAAAATTTTATTTAAATGAAATACACTCAATTTGATTTGCAAATAAATTTTATAAAATATAAATTTCATAAAATTTTGTAAAAGTTATTTGAACCAAAATATATCCTTATGTGTGAATCTAATTCGATCATACATGAGGTTCTGGTTTGATCCAATCTCGCATTTGATTCAGTCCCTATTTTTTTTTTCCAACTCTTCTTATATTTTAAATAAAGAAAAAATATATTTGTATAATTTTGAATTGATGAAGAAAAAAATAACACTTTAAATTAATAATAATAATAACAACACTTTATTATAAAAAATATAATGAAAAAGATTATTCTTGAGAAAATATGATTTTTTTTTTTTTTTAAATAAAACTTTCCATAAAATATCAAAAGAAAATTTTTAATTTCTTTATATAATATATATATATATATAACTTAAAATGTTGTTAAAATACTGTTGTTGTTGGGTAACACAAACTTAAGATATTGGGCCAAGTAAATTCCCAATCTAACCGTAATACATAAATTGGCCCAACCCCTTAACATGAGAAAAAAAAAAATTTGAACATTATAAACAAGAAAAAAAAACCCTAGATCGGACGGTCTACAATCAACTCCATAAAAACACTGCATATAAAATAAAAAACCCTAACCCCTTCTCATTTCTCTACTTCATCTTCCACCACTCTCCGCCTCTCTCCTTCAACACTCTCTCTCACACAGACACACACTACACCGCTCCAACATGGTGAGTGCACCTTTCTTCAGATCTCTCTCAAACGACATCGTTTGTAACTATTTTTTGTGTTTTTGATGTTCATGTTCATGTTGCTGTTGTTGCAGCCGTTCAAGAGATACGTGGAGATCGGAAGAGTAGCTCTT
>CATIWO010249297.1:0-19710 GCA_949673435.1 Macaranga tanarius | reverse complement strand
TGTGAGGAATTAATTAAGAATTTACACATTAAAGTGTATTATAAATTCACATGTACTAAAAACACATGCATATTGTATATTGTATCTCCAATTTAATGTAAAGTGCAGAGATAAAAACTTATCTATTTTAGCAATGTGGTAGTATCTCCGACTGAGGCTGTTGATTGATTGAAGTAGTTGAGGATTAGGCTTTCATGGCCGAAGACTGTGAATAGAGAATAAAGTTTGGGAAAAGTGTTCCCACAGACGGCGCCAATTGATGAATGCGAACCTCCTCCGGACCTACAAATATAAGAGAAAACCTTGGATGAGCCTAGGATCTTCGATCCGTAGGTTCTCCGATGCTTAAGTCATAGAAGAGTTTATTCAACCTAGTTAAATTAGGAGATATATGAGCTATATATAGGCATAAGGGAGAGGCATACCTAGTCCTATTCCAATTAGGACTCATTTGATACTTCTTATCTTATGATTAATCTTCCTAATTCGGATTGCCTTTAGGAGCAAGACTCCTAATTAGGACTCTTTATGGGCTTAGACCTATTCTGGATTTATCAGTTTATAATAGATTTTTTCCTAAATTATACAATATTACATAGAAATGGTAACATTATTTTTTATTTTTTTGTTTTCTCATATTTTTAAATTATTTTTCTTTGACTTATTTTATTTTGGTAACCAAATATTAGAAAATAAAAAGAAATATTTTTTTAAAAAATATTTTCCACAAACAAACGGAACTTTAGTATGTGATTTCTTAATAAATAAAATGAGAATTAGTTAGAAGGATATCAAGTTCTCTAAATTTCTGAATCTTTACTAATAAAATGTGCTCACTCACTCAACTAACCATAACAATGGCGTCGTCTTCTCTCTCAGCCTACTACTGTACAGAGCAGTTGATGTCTTCCTCAAAGTCAGTAAATTTACCCTCTTATCTTCACTTCCCATTTCAGGCAATTCGTACTGAATTCTGATTCTGCTTTGTTTATAGGTTCATCCAAACATTAAAGATTCAGAAAGATACAGACTTTGCAAGACAATAGACTGTCAGAAACTATCCCAAGAAGCCTGCAGCCACGCTGCACAAAACGAGAGATTACCTGTGCAGATGGCAGTTCAAGAGCTGTGTTTTGAGCAAATCAGGCTGAGAAACGCAATGAATGGAGGGCATAATCAGTTCTTTTTCGGCGCAATCAATGGTCAGTTCCCTCAGCGTTCGAGCAATGGAGCAATCTCGCCTAGAGACAACTATGTATGAGTGAGAAGAGAGAACCGATTGATAACTGAAGCTGGAAGTTGCAAGAATGAGAATGAGACTAACAGACCTTGAAAAAGATCACGTCTCTATGAAGCAAGAACTCGTGAGATCTTATCCAACAAATAAGCTGTTCAGATCATTCACTAAAAAACTAAGCAAGCTAAATTCATTGTTCAGAATTAATGGTCTTAAGCCTGTAGGAGGAGGAAAAGCTAATTCAAAATTATACTTCCACTTAATTCGGTGTTTTGGCACTTAACATTTTGTAACATTTGGTTAAGCCAATTTAAATTCTTTGGTTTGTCTCTTTCTTTGGCAGTTTTCACAACTATCACAAAGCTAAACGTAACACTGCACTGCGAAAAATATTATTATTATTAGGGTAAAAATAGCTCATGTCGCAACCCACGATTTGCGGGTTGCGACATGTATAAACATGCTTATTATTGTTATTATTTTAAATGGAAGAATAAGAAGAATTGTCGTGTATGAAAATGACTAAGAAGGAGTGGAGAAGGTGTCAAAAAAATTTTGAAAATGAAAAAAAAAAAAGATAATGAAATGAAATAAAAGACACGTTAAAAATGGAAAGTATGAGGAACTTGCGTGTCGGGTAGAGAAGGATTGGTCGATGGCGTGAAGGGTGTGACTAATTCAAGAGAGAAAGATAAAAAGAGAAAATGACGGCTTTAATGGAGATGAATTATCTTTTGTAATTTTTTTTTTTTTTTTTTTTTTTTTTATATGATGATGAAAGAGGAGAAGAGAAGGTGGGATAAAGTCATTTTTCAAAGATAAAATAAATGCAGATTAAAATTGAAAACGTAAAAATTAAGTTTGAAAAAATAAAAAAGGTCAGGCCATAAAAGAAAGAAGTCTGGTTAAACATGCTATTTTTTTGAAATTTCCTCTTAAAAATTTTCTATACATTTATTAATTTTTTAAAAATTTAAATTTTTTGAAATTATTAAAATTTTCTATAAATTTATTTTTTTTAAAAAAAAATTATTAGGTGTAAAAAAATTTTAATTCTTTTTTTGAATGAATATCAATTGATTGTAAAATTCTTAATTTTTTTTTAAAAAAAATTAGTTCTATAAAAAATATTTTTAATTTTTCTTTGAATTTTTAAGAGTTAAAAAATATATGTTTTGAAAGTAATTTCATCAATTTTTATTGTTATTGGAACTAATTTTATTAATTAGTGTTAAAGTTAAATTTTTATTTGATTTTTAGGACTTGATTGCAACAATTCTTTTAAAAATGGTCCAATATGATTAAATTTTACTAAATTAAGGTTGAAATGAGACCAAAAAAATATAAAAGTCCAATGTAAACTTTGAAGCGAAGTTAAGGATCCAATTTGTATCTTATCCCCAAAATTATTTGATCACCCGGTCAACAATATTTTGCTCACCCTCTCGCCAAACACCATTAGAATCTCAAATGCGCTGTATGGAATTAATCTTACATCTTTGTGAGGCTTTCTTATGAAAAAATTTGGTATTATGGTTTCCTTCTACTAACCAAACTACCCTTGAATGTTGACGCCAATATAATTCTTCATTTTCCAACAAGTCATTAAGGCGCCTTTGTACACATAACTGAGCCTCCATTTGTCCACTTCCATGACAATATGTAGCAGCCTCATTTTTAATCAGCTTTGGCAAGTCACCAAATTTCTCACCATGCCATTGACGAAGCATTATACCACAACGATGAAATTTGAACCATAACTTTGCCAAGCCTCCTGAATTAAGTGAGTGCATTCTTCTATTTTCAACCACATGGCTTCGAAACGAAAACAGCGCTTCCTCCTCCGCATAACACTAGTCAGACTATCTGTATTGAGAATGATTGGAACATGCTATAAGATAAATTAGTCCAATGGAATCTCGATAGCAGTGGTTCACACCGAAAAAAATTACCATTTAACTACTCAACCTTTATTTTTTTTTCTTTTTATTACTTTACCTTCATTAATGTTTTTTTTTTTTTTAATTTCTATTGTTTCTAAAACTTCAATAGTATAAAAGTAAAGAAAAAAAATTTAAGGCAGGAGAGCAAGAAAAATTTGAAATTCGATCTATGAAAAATAAAGAAAATGAGAAATTGTACAACAGTAGATAAGACTTCCCCTGTTAGCAAAGACAACTAAAAAAAAAAGCTGTTGGAAGATTGGAAGCAATCTATTTGAAGAATAATAATTCGACTTAGAATCAAAATTATTGTAAATGACAAAAATAAGTGGGAGCCATTGTTATCTAAATATAGAATTGGAGTTAATACACAGCTAGGAAGATTCTAAAAAAAAAAAAAAAAAAGAAAGAAAGCCTACACCCAAATTAAAGAACACTAATAACAATCACACCATCGGCCTAACTTAATTCAATTATTTTTTTTTAAAAAAAATTATGAGAAAAAATTTCAACAATAGAAATTAAATTCATAATTTTTAATGATATGAAGAAAATTTATCTTTTATAATTACTCAACATTTAACATTTAATTAATTTCTTTAACTTTTTTTAATGGAGAGGGAAAAGTAAGGATCGAACCCTTGATTTATTGATGTCTTGAAGAAAATTGTACCACTAGACTACTCAACTTTCGGCGATTTCTTCAATCTTTGGTGATGCAAAGAATAAGATATTTAATTTGTTTTAATCTATCAATAGTTTATGAAGCTAATCATCTTTTATATTGAACTTTGTAATAGGAATTAATCTATTGTTCAAGCCTTGTTTAATCTTCAAATATTAATAATTCAGTAAGAGAAAATATAATGTTTACAGCTTGTTCTTCTATTATGTTCAAATACTATGGCAGGCAGCCCCTCAACAAAAGTGCGTCACAATGCCCTGCAATACTCGAAATGTTGCTTAATAAACATAGAAGCAACTCATTCAAAAACCAATAATATATTATACGCTACTTTAAGAATTTATTAATCGCTGAAACTTGAGTAGCATAATGGTATAAAATTCATTCCAAAACATAAAAAGATCATGAATTTGATCTCTAACCCCATCCCCCTCCCAGATAAAAATTTAATAAACATTTTTTTAGTTAAAAAGATTAATAAATGAAGCTATTAAAGAAATCTTAATAATAGATCAAAAGTTTTAGTGCAAGTATATGGCTTTCAAAAAAATTGTAGATAAAGGAATTTTATAATAGAACAAATAAAAAGGAAAGAAAAGCAAGAAAAAAGAAAAAGCAAGGAAAACAACACTGTAAAGTATAAACTTCATGAAAAAGGATGCATCTTTTGAGTATACTTTTAGAACACATCTAATTGGAATTAAAATGGGATAATATTATAAGCCAATAACAATCCAATACGCAAAATACATTTGTAGTTGTTCCACAAGACTGCTATACGAAATAAAGCCTTCAATCAAAAAAAATGCAATGTTTAATTAAATTGGTAAAAATTTTAATATATGTCAATATTTTAGATGGGTTAACATGAACATTTCTCGGAATTATATATTTATATTTTAGATTACATAAATTAGATAAAATTTAGCAAAATGTATGCCACTAAGAGAAGTTTCGTATAGATTACATGAACATTTCTCGGAATTATCTATTTATATTTTAGATTAGATAAAATATTACACAAATTAGATATAATTTAGTAAAATGTATGCTGCTAAGATATAATTTATCAAATTTGATGAAATGAAATACCACCAAATTTGATGATTAAAAAAAAAAAAAAAAGTTTCGACCAAAAAGAATAAAGAAAAGACTGTCAAAGGAAAGGCTGAGATTCTCACCAAGGACCACTTGCAAAATAGGAGCATGGAACTAGTAAAGAACCCACCCGACAAGAATATGATTAATTGTGAAATATTTGCTAAATTAGTTTTAATAAATTAAATCTTAAAAATTGTTGACAATTGCTAATTGTATAAAGGGGTTTTGACTTATTTCCAGATGGAAGTCCTAAATTTTCAAATTGCTCAATTCTTTAATCTTAAGCAGAAAGTGTTGCATAGACCTAATAATGCAGGCCGAAAGTAGAACATGTATATTGACCAAATGCTGCAAGCGGGCAGAAAGTGTCCATGAACAGAAGCCACTGCACACAATTTGAAGCTTTGAAAATAAACAAAACAAAACAGGTTGATCACATGAGGACTAATTCTTATATCATTCACTCAATCTCTTTGTCTGGCCCAATATAAATAGTACAACATACTGATATTATGATAAGTAAACATCCCACTAGACCACCAAAAGATGCAGATATCCTTGAAGAACCTATCCCCCACAACTGTGATAGTGCAGCCTGAAACAAAGGCAAAAGAATATATCGTGCAGGATAATATATACAACACTCAAAAAGAAAAAAAGATGAAAAAGTTCTTCAGCTGGAAACTGGTTATGCAACCGTATACTTTTTGGGAGCTGAGGAAAATGTAGGTTATGAATCATCTGATATATGATAATTAACTTACATAAATTGGAGTTCGACTTCTCTTTCTTGGCAAGGAACAGAATATGAAATTATAAATGAAAACACATATCTCCACCCGAAATGAAATTAGATGTGGTTAAGATAGTTTATACGTCAAAGCATTAATGCTTCAAAATCCTAAGGTAGCCTGCATGCTCAGAAAGAGAGAGAGAGGGAGAGAGAGGTGTGAACACAAAATAAAAGGTACCTCAATATACTGAACATTTGTAGCTTTGCTGGTCTTCTCAAGCTGAAGTCCACGAGCTAAAAGCACCTGGAATATAGCAAACTTGCTTAGACACCCATAAAATGGTGAGGAAAAGTCATAAATTTACAAGTCAAAAGATATCATGTTAATTCCTTAATTTATTGCATGATGCAACTTTTATGAATTAAAATTTTATGCAGTACCTCTACTATGAAGGCTAAAGCACCAAGTACAAGCATAAGTAAGAATGCATAGAAATCTGGCACCACAAATTCCTGCAATGTGAAAATAAAATTATAACCACAGAAGGACAGAAGACTCTAACCGCGTGATAAATAGATGAAGTAATTAAAATTTAAAAATACTTGGTTTCTAAGACCAAAACATTTAGGATCTTTTTGGTTCACTCATTCCCCAAATACAATGTCAATGACTAAACATTCTACATACAATTCGCATCAGTTTTTGCCATAGGCTTGGCAAACAATACCTGACAGCCATGTGCAGCATTTGGGCAAAGACAAGCGGATTTCTTTCCCAGCCCTAAACACACAACCTCAATTGCTATATTCAGAACTTGATTAATATTAATAAATTTAGTTAACTAAAATACCCCCATCTACAATACGGTAATAATATTGGCTCTTCTCCCTTCGGTAGCCAAAATCACCAGTATTGTATTCATACTACACTTCTTTCTCTCTCTCACACGTTTATTTATCTTCTCTAGAGACTTTAAAGAACAAATTTATCAATTTGCATCTTTACTAGATCCATTTGAAAACAAAATTCAAAATATCTCAATCAAAATATTTTTTCTTAATGCATGCAGTTAAGAAGATTGGCTTTTGTTTGTTTGTTTTTTCCTTTTTGCTGTTGGATTTCATATGTTAGAAGCTCCAACTTGACAATCGTGATGGCAGGTATTTTGATTTTAATGAAAACCATCAACTTTCATTTCTTATATCTCGAAAATTATTCAGAGTATAGATTTTTTTTTTTTAATTAGAGAATAATGAAGTTTTAAATAGAATAAATTGCGGATTCCAAGAGAAAAAAAAAGATTAAGTTATGAGTCTTGTTAAAATGGTTTATAATTTGACAAAGAAAGGGAATAAGAATATTTTATACTTAGTTATATTAGGTAGTGAGGGGAACTTAAAAGTGAGAACTCTTGCATGGACACCATAAGGTTAAAAGTGACCAAAAAAATGTAAAACATGCATAACCATTTTTTGGGGTATTTTGTCCTACTAAATTAACAAATGCTATTGATGTGGATTAGTAAGTTTAGATGTGTAGAGGCCGCCCCCCCAACGTAAAAATACCTATGAAATTAGAAATTTTTTCCACCTTATCTCTTAGCAGAGATTAGAGAAGGTGATAGTTATGTACGGCAAAACAATATAGAAAAGAAATGGTATGGATTTAATACACAACTTTCTAGGAAAAAAAGTGACTAGTACCAAGACAAGCTGAAAAACTATTGAAGCCCTCTTCAGACATGACATTATACATGGACCTATTATAATGTCTATAATATCATCTATAGTAATTAAAATTTTGATTTTTTTTAAAAAATTTACTTTAATGCATAGCAGTTGTTAGGATTTCCATTTCATGATTTTGATCATTCCAATTAGGGTTTATTTTGAATCTCTTTCATCACTGAGCACTCTAAATTAATTCCTTGTGGATGTTTGAAAGGTGGATGTGATCTAGCCTTGCTACAGACATTCTGTCTTAAGTGGATTGAAATGAGGTTTGGGAGTTTTGCCCAAGTTTTAAGGCATAATGAGTTTAAATTTTGAATTAGTCATTTCCACGACTAAGTTAAAAAGGGAGGATTGTTTCAGAAGTAAATTTTTATGGACCATGGACGTGGAAATGGTTTCACATGAGCTACCACTTATAATCAGTTCATGTCTGGGCTTGTTATTCATTTTGAGCATATCCTTCACTTTCATAGGAGTCCAGAAGGTGGTTGTCAAACCTTGAAAAGTAACCTATTGGTTGATCAATTCCACCAAAATGGAAAGAATTTTGCACACGCAAAATGAAGGCAAAATGGCTACTGTGTTAAAAATAGAGGTAATATTGTATAACAGATATTATTGGACAGCCCACTAAAAAATCACGGGTTTTGATGACCTTTAAACATTCATGTGCTGCGAGGGAGCAGTTTTACCAATTCAAATTTTAGCAGAGATTAGAATACTTAGATATGAAGTGAGAGAATACAAGAAAGGATTAGATAATGGATAATTATACTTAGAGCAAGTGAAAATGGCACTTATTATTGATAAGTTGAACTAGAGGTGTGATGCATAAATAGGAATTGAACTGATTCAGTACAATGGGTACACTCAAGTTAAATGACTGAAATGGGGTTTTGGGAGATGTGGGCAAGAAAAAAGAAAACTAGCATCTGTAACTTTCTGAAAATGAATCCCCTAAATGAGGGGAAATGATTGACCAACACAATTACATCAAAATGAGAGTTGACTGTGAGTATGCTTGAGGGTGTACATCTCTATCAAGCTCTGTATGTTGCTTTCTCCTATAAGCTTACTTGTTTGAATTGTGGAATCTTCTAATTAACAGTATTTAGTTAGTATATGCACATTAAGTGCAAATTCCAGTTGATAAATAGCATAAGTTCTAAGGTCCAGGTCATCTGGGACAATAGTGAATGTGTCAAAATTCAAGGTAATACTACCTTTATAAGAGAGAAATGTTAAACATCAGTTTAGATTTTAGAACTTTTACACTGAACAAATATTTGCCCCAGATCAGTGTTAAAAATGCCAATAAAATTTGATGAAGTAAGAACTAAGGTTCTAGAATTCTAAGATTGTTGTAATAGGCAATGATCCAATGGCATATGACAGTCAATTACTCACAAACCAAGCACTCACTGGCACTTAATGTAGAGTAGCTTCTAAGATTTGAACTTCCGCATAAATTGACATTTGAAAATTCTAAGGAACTTACCTCAAATGCAAATGCACATACTCCTGCAGCAGGGCTTGAGAGCAAGCCAAATGAGAAAACAGTGACCCTGAAAGAAGAAAAACCATACCTCAATTTTTAAAATTTTATAGAATAACAAGACATGCATATGAGAGTAAGAATTGTGCCATTAATTGCATGAAAATTAACAATCAAAGCTGATATTAGGAATAAAATGCATAAACACCACTGACAGCAGAAGGAGAATCATGAACATGTCTCCATTGTGATAAATTTCTTTTCTAGACATAAAAAACAAGTTCTTCATCTTACACAGGTTGATCAGATGCCTTTGCTCCAGCCTTTATAAGACAGTAGCTGATTCCACCAGTTATCGATGAGAATAGACCAACCAATATCGCATATACATGATGGCTTCCCCTGGAAGATATAATGTTTGTTTCCCCACCTCTAAACCAGACACCTGTAACAACCATATGGTTGGAATTTTCAGTACTGAACCATACAATAAAGCAGAAGTAGTACGATTGAAGGGTGGAAGAGAGAGACAGAGAGATGTAGTACAGCATACAGAAAGGAAGATATTTGCAACATGTTAATCTCCAAACAAAGAACAAGAGACGTAGAATTAAAGAAAAGTAAAGCACATATATATTGTTCCATGTTACGTGCCCATTTGTAGGGGTGTGAGCAAGCCGAGGTGAGCCGACCTTAGAAGCTTGAGCTCTACTCAGGGAAAAATTAAACAAGCTCAAGCTCAAACAAATTTCTATTTTGGAACTCAAGCTCAGGCTCAGCTCGGGGTCAACTCGAGCTCAGTTCAAACTCAAAAAAAAAAATATATTTAATTTTGGAACTAAAGCTTTGGCTGGAGCTCGGGTTGGAATAAAAAGAGAGAATAAATTATGAACTTTCCTATGAGTCTCTTACTGAGCTTTCTAAATAGCTCAAGTCACTATATTCTATTAAAATAAAGAAATCAAAATTAAATTTAGTAATAAAATAAAATAAAATAAATTATGGTCTACAACTTTAATAACAACTAGTTATGGTCTCTTAAGTCACAATTTATGAAAGATATTTATTTAATACTAAAATCACGTAGTTTTATGATGGAATTACATAATTTTTGGCTAAATTTAAATTATTATATTTAAAAAAACACAAAAATTATATTTATTTAAGACTAAATGAGCTTAATATGTAGTTTTTTATTATACAATTTTATCATGAATATGTAGTTTTTTATTATACTTAATAATTAAATTTTATTTAGTTAATAATAATTAGTATTACACAACCTTTACTTAATAATTTAAATTATATTTACTTAAACTAATATTTAAATTAAATTATATTTACTTAACACTAAACAAACTTATTAACAAGCTTATTTGAGAGCTAGCTCACGAGCTTGTTCAAGAGCTTAAATGAGCCAATCTTTAGAGAGCTTGAACTCAGGCTCATTTTGAACGAGCCTTCAAATGAAGATTGACCTTAACAAATGAGTTTGAACGAGCTTTTTTCGCGCTGTTCCGAGTAGCTCGTGAACGACTTGACTCATTTACACCCCCAGCCATTTTTCTTATTGTATCTTATGTTTAAAGTCAATGGTCCCAGCAGAGTCATCCTCCACACACTTCATAAGATTGACTGAGAATTTAACATTTCTGGATGCATTTGTATGTTTTCCACTCATACAATAATGAACACCCAGGGTTGATGAACGTAAACTTTCTTAGAGATTTTTTTTTCCTTTTCTAGCACCAAGTTTTTGATGGGGTAAAAAATGAAGAATGCTAAAATGGTTTAAAATAGAAAAAAAAAATTGGTGAGAGAAGAAACAAGCAACAGAAATACAATAGAGTTCTCTCAATTCCTAGTATTATTCAAGCAACCATTCTTAGCACAGTATAGTAGGTTTTGTTAACTCACTTCTCTACCTTGTGTTCTAAGTATCTGTCTATAAATAAAGAGCACGCCGAAAAAACTGCAAGCAAGACCTGGAAAATAAATGGAAGTTAGAAATGTAATCATCTCCCAGCCAATGGAATCAAGAACAATAACCAGAATTTTTTTTTAAGGGTGAGGGCAAGAAGAGGTTGGAGCTACCCCATTTTCTATCTCACCCATCATACAAAAATTACAAGGGAGAAAAAGATTGCTGCAATACCTCCGATATCTGCAATTTTTAACTTTTCATGAAACATAATCCTTGCCACAATTGAAGCTACAATTGGAGTTGTGAAATTTAATACAATAGCCTGAGAAAAGGGTAACCTCTGAATGCTGAAAGAGAGAAAAGAAAAGGGGGCAACTACTGGTTATTGCAGCATTGTGCTAATTAGGCAAAGTTCCACAGTTTTTCAGAAGCCATGGAAATATAAAATGGTTTTCAGAAGCACATCGAAAACATAAAATACAAGCAACCAAAAACACTTGAATCATAAAAACTTACAGCAGAACTAAATACACGATCTGAAAGATCTTGACAATATCAGTGAAGTTACCAAAAAATGGTGCAACTATTGCCAACAGGTCCATGAACATTAAGCATATAAAAAAATACATGATCTCATGTTATTTTAATGCCCTATAATCAGTGGTATTGCATGGAAGCTTTTTTTTATTTTCTTATTTATTTTTTATTTTTTTTATATACAAACCCATTACTGATCAGCTCACACAAGATGGCAAAATCATAAAACTACATGAACATGGGTAACAACTGAAGCAGGCCTTTCTGAATGCACCAGTTAAGGCTATAGGTAGCCTATGTCCTTGCAATAGAAGTATATTAAAAAATTTAAAAAGAAAAAAGAAAAAAACAAAATAAGCTAAAACAAGATGCAGAAGCAAGGAAATAACTGCAACTTACCAATAAATAAAACTCAATAGAGAGATATATCCAGTTATGGCTCTTAAAAATAGAAGTTTCCTAGCATGTACCGCTCCAAATATTGGCTGTCCACTTCTCCTCAACCATACATACGATAATATCAATACCATTGTACATCTTGTAAATGCAGTCTCAAACAAAGGAATTGACCGAGCTGCCATGTAGATCATAATTGAAGAAAAAAAGAGAGAAAAATTACATTAAATTTGAGCAGTGGTGAAAACTAGTGCTAATAGAATTTTCATTCATACAAAGATTAGTGTTGAATAGACACAGGGCAAACAGAAAGGTGCCTTAAAATTATTCAAAAGTCTTACAAACAGCATTCCTTTCCCCACTCTCCACCCTCCACAAGTGTAACAATGCCCGATATTCTATCTGGCAAATGCCCAAACAAATTGAACTAAGCTTGCAGTGAAGGTTGTGATTACTTGGGCTAATTGCTTGCTAACCATACTGCCATGTGCACAAGAAAAGTTTAGAAAAAACTTGGAATTCATTTCCAAAGCCACTAACTACAAAAAGGAATTCTTCAAATTTATAATTTAACGACCCAAACACATCATATCATCCTTCAATGATGCCATGATGTTTCTGGATCTCATCAAATCAAATTTCACTCTTGAAAAGCCTAACAAATCTGATTTCCAGCAGAGGGAACGATGATAGTTAATTGCCTTTCCCTCATAGATTCACAAACCTCTGAGAGTGTCAGGTCTGACACAATAACCAATGAGGTGAAAACATAATATTTTGACTCTCATTTCATAATTTGAAATTATAACTCCACAAATGGAGGAACAAGAAATTGATGAGTTCCTAGTTTCAAATCAAACTCCAAGTCTTTTCACTTAATGAACCTAGCCAACTATTGAATCATTTAAAAGGTTCTCCCAAAAAAAAAAAAAAACAATCGTTCAAACTATAACTTACTAATTGTTCCTTTTCTCAATACTCAATCATGTTCATTTCTCATACAATGAAAGAGGTACTGCACCAATAAGTACAATAATCTTCATGCAAAAACATGTAATTTATTTCAATAACCATCAAACTGAGCTCAAAAATATTTGAATGAAAGAAAAGTTCCATATTTGACAACAAAGATAATTTTTTTTCCGAAACACATCCAAAACCAGCAATGTATAAGTTTTGTAGTATAGGATTCAATAAAGAAAATGCAAAACTAATAAGCAGCAGCAGCAGCAGCGGCAGCGGCAGCACCAATAATAACTTATAGAAATTTAATTCACAGCAGGTTATGAAAAGGCTTATGTCCAATAGTAATGGAAACAGAAGCTACTTACTAGATAAAGAATCAGAAAGAACTTCCATGAGAAAGTAGATGGTTGAGGATAAGGCCATGCACAATATACCAGAGTATCTAGATCCACTCCATACCCACAACATAAACTGCAATAACGGAGACGTTTCTGGTTCAGGTAATTTTGCAACCTGATCCTGCAAATAAAAAATAACAAAAATAATCATTAATCAAATTTATGTTAATCTTCAATGATATTGTAAAATTTAACAATTAAGAAAAAGATCATAAATGGAGATAAAAAGAGGAAGCACTGATTTATAATATAATTACTCTAGGTCTTCTACGGGAGTAGGAAACAGAAAAGATATTGATCTTAGGCTTCTCCGCCGGATTCAATAGAGGAGCTATTTCGTCGGAGGAAGAGACAACAACGCCGTTGCCGTTGCCGTCGACAGCAGTGACATCACGCGATGATGATGATGATGCGATGATGAGCTCCACCTCGTGACCTCCATCCACTACCTCTGCAGAGGCCGCCGTCGCCATGATCGGAGGGAGAAAAGCAAACCCTAGCAATAGTGTCAATGCGGTGATAAATTTTTCATTTCTGTTTTGATGTTAGGGCTGTAGAACAGAGAATTGGACGAAATTTAGTATTATTCTATTGTTGTAGACGCCGTTGCCTGAAACTGAAAGTGATGCGTAAACGGTCAAGTACACGTGGCAGCTTTTTTTGAATGGTCCAGTCACTGTACTGCAGGCGAAATTAAAAAATAAGACATTAGTCCCTGAAGTTTTAAACTACTACATCTTAACCTTAGAATCAATTGATAAGTGTCATTCCCGCTTAAACTAAGGTCTCGAATTAAAACCGTGATAAATGCAGTCACGTTAAATAGTTGTTAAAAAACTAGACAGAATTATAAGACCTTTGATGTCCTTATAGTCCAACTCGAATTGAACTGAATTAATTAGATTCCAGTAGATTTTGAATACATATGATCCAGTAGATTTTATAAAGAATGCACCAAATGGGATTAAATTAAATTAATACTATAAAGAGTACATTACAATGTTTGCCATTTTATAAAGAATGCACCAAATGGGATTAAATTAAATTAATACTATAAGGAGTACATTACAACGTTTGGCATTGTACAAAGAATGCACCAAATAAAAATGAATAGGTGTTATCACAACTACATTACAATGATAGCACAATGCCAAGAAGAAAGCTTTAAAGAGAATGATGGCTCTTCCTGACTATGCTAATTACTAAATCTAGAGCTATATCTATACCTACAAGCAACTGCAGCTGCGAGGTTCCTCTGCTGAAGTCCGTCGAGAGAAAACATATCTGCAGTCATGTTGACCCAACACTTCATCTGCTGATGTTGCCTTGGCTTTACAGTTGCTTTACTATTACCTGTCGCTACCTGGAAAATTGGGGTTTAGTGACATTTCGATCTCCTCAAGAGAGCGCCCCTTTGTTTCAATTATGTAATAATTAGCATATAGGGCAGCCAACAAGGAAACACTGCCAAAGCCTGCATAAACTGGAGCGACCCCAAATATCTCCACCAAGTCAAGAAAGAACAAACCCACCAAGAAATTGCAAACCTGAATTGAAAGGTACACAAATTATACATGGTGACAAACATGAAAATAACCTTGAAGTTCAAAACCCAAACCATTGACGTTTTCATTTTCTGCATCTGTTCCTACTGAAGTGCGGAGAAAGTCACACAGCTCTAACTCTAACCATTATATCTCTCTTCTCTCAGTAAAAGAATTGTCAATAGATAACAAAGCAATATCCTTTTTTGTCCCCTATTGCCCACCCCAGAATATAAGGCAAATAAAAAGTAGATCAACTGCATCAATACATACCCAATGAACAGAAAAGCTGAATCCCATAATCTTCCCACGCATCTTAGCACTGCTAAGTTCAGGTATGATAAGACCAGTTACTGGCCCAGCTCCAATTGCAAAGGTAAAAATATACCTGCATGTATGATGTAACTTAGGGAAGAAAGAAATGTAAAAAAAAAAAATCAAACCATTAAAACCAACCAGATCTAACCCAATACAATCAGAATATCCTGTTTCAAAAATGGCTTAGTCAGCTTCAGTTTCAGAAATTGTTTCAACTGAAGATTAGTTTGGCTATAGATTCACATTTTATTGAACCATGCTGATAGTAGATAAAGTTGAGTTATTTTGTATATGTTGTACATTAACAATTACATCTAGTCCCTCAAAAGTTTCCCCTCCAATAATGTATATCAAAATCTATAAATGAATATAAACTCAAGATTTTCAAAATAAGAAGCATAATGACCTTAAGTAATGAGGCTGAAATTACAAGTTTAATGATATGCATCTATAAAAAAAATGGTCAAAATAGTAAAAACTAATCTCCTAATCAAAACAATATTTTTGGTTTGTTTTGGTATTTGTTTATTAGTTCAGTTGAACTTCTTATTATGTCAAAACTGACTTTATTGATTCAAACAGAAATATTTTACTGAAAACCTTCCGAACTGAACCATGAGCAAGGAATGTTAAAAATAGTATCAAATCTTTTGGATCATCAAGAGATTGAAGCTTAAACAAATCAGAAATGTAAACAGTTGATAATTCAAAATGCCCCTCTCATATGAATTTTCCACAGTGTTTTGGTTCAATCCCTGAAAAAATTCATTTAATTTCCAAATGAACTCTAAATCTATTTGCAAATAAATTTTTATTAATATAGTGTGTTTGTTTTAAATGAATACTTCATAAAATTCATTTCAAGTGAATTCCATATTTTGTTATATTGTGTATGGTATAAATTTGAAATTCAAAATAATATGTTGTTTGGCCAAAAATACCCTTTTAAGCTAATACTGCAGAATATGAGCATTTTAAAAAATAAAAATAATAAAAACAGGGGGGGCGTTTTAGTGTTAAATCATGGAATTCATTTGAAAATTCTAACAATTTTGTTAGGATTTGATTTAGTTATAAGCAATTCCACAAATTTAAAAAATTGGAATTGCAAATGAAATTCACAAAGTTTTCATTTAAACCAAACACACCAAACTTGGATTAACAAATGAATTCCATAAAATTTTATGGAATTCATTTATACCAAACACCCTCTTAAAAATTGGATTGTAAAAGTTTGCTTACATAAGAACTCCAATAACTGATAAGTTATGACTAAGGTCTTCATCTACAGGAAAACTGATTGCACATACTACAAGAAACATCGACACAGCCTGCATGAAAGAAAGACTTCATTAATTATGATCATAATCAATTCGTCTCCATTTTTGTTGGTCATGCAAATTAAGATTGCAGTGGAGCAGAATTAGAGCACCAAAGAGATGATACGCCACAACCCATGACTAAAAGCAATGCTCATGTCATATGATCTTTCTGCCAAGCATCAGCTTACTTCATTGTATAGTCATCCAGTACACACTCACCATTCCTAAGTAACTGCCAATTAAGAGCTTTCTCCTCCCTTCCTTATCCATTAAGTATAAGGCATAAAAAGCACCTGAAATTAGTCATTAGTTAACAGACATAAGAGACAGTTTCACACAAGAATTAACTTCTAAATCACAACTTTAAATGCAGATACAGATCTCAAACCTGCAAAGTTTGTGAGCCCGACATATAAGCTTGCCAAAGCACCACTTGTTACACCAACATCTTTAAAAGTCAATGACGAAAAATAAAGGACTCCATTTATGCCAGCAAATTGTTGCAGTACAAAAAGGGAACCCCCAATAAGAGCAACTGCAACAATACAATAGCATTATACTGAGAAAAAGATATCAGTGAATTTCAAAAATATGCACAAATATATTTCCTGAGAACACATATTTATAAAAAGGAGATATCAGATAAAAGCTCTCATAATCTATGCTTCATTTCATATAAAGTTTACTTAAATTTGATGTAAGAACAACCTCAACCTCTAGAATGTGGCTCCTCCACAAGGTCCAACCACCTACTTCCTGCATCACTACCATCATTCCTGATGACTTTTTGGAATTCTTCAATGGCTGTTTCAACTTCAGATGGTCCCCAAAGATTTTGGATAACTGATTTAGCATCATCCAACCTCCCTACCTACCAAACCAAACCAAATCATAATCCGGAATGACATCCAAAAACTAAATCTTGAAGACATTTGCACAGGAAAACAAAAGAATCATACTTTGCATAGCCAGCGGGGACTTTCCACAGCAAACTGCATGCCTAGTGAAAGAATAAATGCAGGAACACTTGCAATATAGAGTATTGTCCTCCACCTGAAGAAATTATTCATTCATACTCTATGAAACAGTTCAAAAAAATAAATATTTAAGCTTGAACTCTAAATCTCCCAAACATGTACCAGAAAATTAATAATAAACTCTTTTGAAAATTTCTATGACACATGCAGATCAATGTACAATAAAGGGAGAAAGTGAAACTAGTTAGGCTTCTTTGACATTTTAGATAGTATGACATTATGGCAATGTAGATTTGATATATGTGAGATTTCAGGAATTTACTATTTCCTGCTATGATTTCCCTAGTCATTGATATAAACATTACCTTATCTAGAACATAATTCAGTATGTGTGATACAGTGCATTTGTTACAAGCCCTAGAATGAGATCTGGTTACAGGTCTTTGCAAACTGAAATCAGAAACTAACTCAGCCTCCAAATGGTGTTTATTAGTTTTTCTTCCTTGTCTACCTATTTTAAAAAGAACAAAAATAAAGAGCTCATTTAGAGAGAACTCTTCGATCTCAATGGAATAGAATTAATAGCTCATTAGAGAGAACTCTTCGATCTCTTAGAACACACTCTTTCTGAAGAAATACTAACAGCTTACTTTTTTTTTTCCAAGAACTTTTGCATATATATATATATGCAAAGTTAAACAAAGGATAACAATGATAAAAACTAATTGTTTTGAAATTTAAAAATAAAGATCCTAACAAACAAAATTCAAAAATAATGATCCTAACTAAATAATCTTATTGGAATTCAAAAACTTAATTAATGATCCTAACTAATCCCTTGATTCTCCCTTGATTCTCTCTTAATTCTCCTTGGGACTGTAACAATGTGATTATGCTTTCAAGCAATGTATTGGTTCTGTTCTGTGTAGTGTGCATGGCACTGGGGCAATGATGGAGAAGAAAAACTGTTAAAATAACTTTTCTGTTGGCCTGCAAGTTTCTTTTCTTTCAATGTTTGAATCGACTCGTGTTGCCCTATAATAAAAGCAAAAAATAAAGCCCAGATGCTTGCTTTGATTTTTGTTGTTGTGTTTTATTTGGTTCATTTTTTCTGAAACACATATAGAGGATATTTAAGGCCTTTGATTGCATTCAAGGGATCATGAGATATTAGAGAAAGAAGAAATGGAAATTATGTTGCATCTTTTCATCAAAAAAATGTTTTCTTAGATAACTAACTATCTTATTCGTGCTATGAGAAGAATATTGTATTTATGTTTGAGATTTTATGTGTATTGCTCAGTGGTTTCAAATGGGACTTTAGTATGGAAATTTCTATCATTTTTATGTTATATGGTGAGTCTTTTCTCTATTTCTTGACATATGTATTTATGTTTAGAACTGTATTTTTGAACCACTTGATGCCAACTTCTAAATATATTTATATGGTCATACATGTGCAAAAAGTAGTTTTTTTATGTATGCATATAGATAATGTGGTTTTATACTAACTCAGTATTGTTCGTTAAGCTTTTTCCTCAACTTGATGATGAACTTTTCTTTCCATGATCTTACAATAAGTAGAAAAATGGGTTGAGTGGCTAAAATAGTTTCTCTTTATTAACATCAATCTTTTGCTGATTTTTCCAGCTAAACCTTGGAATATACACAGCGGATGACAAATTTGAATTATCGGTCCTGGTTGATCGTGCCACTGGAGGATCCAGCGTTCAAGATGGTCAAGTAGAACTAATGCTTCATAGGTTGACAATAGTTGTATTGCTTTTCTTTCCAGAATTCTTGGATTTACATGCTTTTTAGCTGCAGAGATGTTAATCTGACTGACCACAGCTGTTTCTTTTACAAAAGCAGGCGTACACTCTATGGGGACTTCAGTGTAGTTGGTGAACCACTTGATGAAAGTGTTTGCATTGGAGATAAATGTGAAGGACTGACAGTATGTTATCCTGAACAATAATGTTGGAGAGTGACTTATAAGTGGTGTAGATTGGGTTTTAGCACAAAACACAAGCCAATTGATTTTGTGTTAATGTCCCATAGGACAGGACAGGAATATTTATGCTTCACTTGAGTGTTTTCCTTAAACATTCAAATCTACGTCTTCATTCAGGTTCGTGGAAACTATTATTTAAGCATCAACCAGAAAGGATCTGGATCAGTCTGGCGCCGAACAATTGGACAAGAAGTTTATTCACCACTTCTTGTAGCTTTCACACATGAGGTAGTGCTTCACTTTACTTGCATTGTTTATGAATTGCCATATATCTTACTTTCATCAAATGATTAACTGCATAGACAGAAGAGAAATGGAAAGCATCATATTCAACCAAAGGAACTGTCATGGATCCAGACTACAGCTTGCCTCTGAATATTGCTTTG
>CATIWO010249241.1:0-10457 GCA_949673435.1 Macaranga tanarius | reverse complement strand
AAATATTCAAGTGAAGAACATTCAAAGCAAGTCAAGGAATCTTCAAGAAGGCTATCTACATTTAAAGTTCTATCTTTCTCTCTTAGTACTTTATATTTTATTTACCTTCATATTGTTGTTTAATTGTGTTTATCATGTATCTTGGCTAAGCCATTGTTTGTTAGAACTGCAAGGAAGAATGAATCAATGAATTACATCTTTTATTTTATGTTATGTTAATGATTTGAGTTCAATTGTGAGTTTGAATGTGTTGTGTATGATTGGCCACCATATATGATGTTTAAATTAAATATGTACGCAATGAGAGTTGGTGCATTTTGGTGGAAATATAATTGAATTCACTAAAGATAATGAAATCACTGGGAGACAAGGGTTTATAATTAAAGAAAAATTATAAACCTTGCATGGTAATATTATGGATTATATTTATCTCTACAATGACATGAGAATGCTTGTAGACTCTAAATGAATTACCTTTAAATGACAATGAGAGTTGCATTTAAGGACTTTAAGTACAAATGACAACGAGAGTTGCATTTGTGTCTTATACCATGTTTATAATAATTTCATGTAACTATTTATTTATTTTGTAATTCTTGATAGATTCCTACTTGTAGTTCTAAGAAACCCTATTTAACTTGAAATTTAGAATAATTAGATTAATTAGTGTAGTTAGTAATTAATTAGAATAATTAGAATAATCCAACAATATTCATTATTAATATTTTGCCTATCCATCTTAGTACCTATTCGGTTAATATAAAATAGCTCCAAATTCCCCGAGTGTTCGACACCCTACTTACTCTATACTTAGTCTTAGAGACTAGGGTAATTATATTTGACCCACATCATTGAGCCATAGAAAAGGTGCTTATTTAAAAAATAGTTTGAAAAACAAGATTTAAAATGGAAATTGAAAATAGAAGTTAAAAAGGGAAAAGGGAAGGAAATGAAAATAGAAATTAAAATCTTTATTTGAAAAATAATCTGCACAAGTCATGAAATCAAGATAAAAATAGAATTTTGATTTGAAAATTAGTAACTTGAACACATAGATGCCTTTTTCTTGTTGTTGGAATGATCCTTTTAATCCATCTTTTTAGGCATCAAAAATCATGTTTTATTCTATTGATAGAAAGATCTTATTCAACAAGATATTGCTTCTTTATGTTCAAGATACTAAGCTTCCATGAAAACAAGAAAATGATTTGGATTTTTATTAAGAAAAACATAAACTTTTAAAATGATTTATTTTAAGGATCAATTAAAAGAAGATGATCAAGAATCAAGAGTTATTAGATAACAATATATCACAACAACATAACACAACAATACATAAAAGCATATAATCATATAACATATAGTATATAGTTAGTAAGAGTTAGTAATTGTTAGCAAAAGTTAGCAATAGTAAGTAGTTAGTAGGAGTTAGTAGAAGTTAGTGGTTAGTAATGAGAGCTTGAGAGATTGAATAAGATATATATAGATTACAAATTATGCAAATATACAATGTATGATACACACAATAATTAATTCTAAGGTGGACGCAAATGCAAATGATGGATGATGCAATTCAAGGTGCATGCAAAATTCAGGGTACATGAAAGAATGATAATGATGCAGGCTAGGGTGCATGCAAATATGCATCAAGAATCTAAAAATAGAGCATACACATGACAGTGATATGCAATCAAACATATAAGATGCAAAATGATATGCAATTACGTAAGAAACAATCAAAGGTTAGTAATAATAATCACAAAAAAAGTAAGAGTTAGTAATAATCATCATCAAAAAATAATCATAATAAACAATAATCAATAAACAAACAATAAATAAGAGTTAGTAACATTAATCACACATTCATAAGTATAAAATATATGTCTTTGTCTTTATCATCAATCAAAAGCTTTTAAAATGTTTTAGATTAAAAGCAAATAAAAATCAAATTAAAGAATAGCATAAAAGTAAAGCTAAAAGATTAGAATGAAAGCTTTTTAAAAGCAAAATGAACGATATCAAATCATCCTATGAATTTTGGAGCCATTTTTGAATGATACAAGATCATTTTTATAGGTTTTGAGAGCCCCTAAATCCATCTTTAGAGTCATTTTAGATCAAAAACATCAAAAAAGGGGAGTTTTTCTCTGAACAACCGGTTTGGCCACTTCAATGGCTGGCCAAATGGGATGAATGGCTAGGTAGGATGTAATTTTACAACTTTTAGCTCAATAATTGATTTTTAAGGCTCCTAAACCCCAAACCAAAGCTTAATAATGAAAGATAAATCTTTAAGAAAGTGTTTGGCCTCAGAAAATTAGAGAAAACTCACCAAAGATTGAAGAGTGAATCAAGAAAAGTGATTAGAGTTGGGTAAGGTAAGTTAAATATTAGTTTGAATTGGTTTTGGGTTTGATTTTTATTTGATTGTGTTTTTGGTTAGTATTTTAGTGATTTATGAAGATTGAATCAAGGTTTGGATGTTGAAATTATTTATGTTTGAAGATGGTTTCATTTGATTTTGGAATTTGATTAATTAAAGAGAAGAAAAGAAGTAGAGTTTGGTTTATTTTTGGTTTATGAGATGATTTTTTTTCTACATTAATTGCACACCTCCCCAGAAGTTCTCTTTAAAGAACCTAAGACTCACTATTTATATATAAAACAATGTTATGGCAATGGTGATATTAAGTAATATATCAAAAGGGTTAAAAGGTGAATAGAATATACACTTTGTCTCTACACATAACACTTAGCATGGAATATTCAAAAATGGAATATTCCTTACTTGGTGATCAACCTTAGAAATTATACCTTATTTTATTAGACAAAAATAGTGACATGGCAAGATGTAGGACCCATTTTGACCACCGGAGGTCAAAATTTTAACTTTTTGCCAAATAGTACCCATAGATATGCTATAATTTTAGAAGATAGTTTTAGACTGAAATTTGGTCTCGGGAACTTGATTTTAACCTCAAAAAATATCATTTGATCAAAGGTTGGCTTTCTATTTTAGGGTTTCCTAAGGTTAGATCAAGGCATGAGAAACACAAATCGGACTGAAAAACACTAAAAGTTAACCTAAGAGAGTCCTTTTCAAGGGTTTAAATTATTGACTCAAAATACACTACTCGGAGGAATTTTTTACTAAATCAATCAACCAAATCCTCTTTTCCAACATCATTACGGTTAGGTAAAAGGCTTGTTGTAGTTTGGTTTGGTCTTGAAGTGGTCAAAATAGGTGCGGAAAGCCTATCGGGTAATGGTTTAGGTTCTCATATGGTTATGAAATGTTTTGAAAGTCATTTCTTTTCATCAATCCTTTTCAATGGTGAGATATTTTATGGGTTCATCGTTGGCCATTAGGATTTTGAAAATGACCCCTAACAAGTGGGGTGCCGTATATCTATTTAAAGCTTTTAGGCTGGTGTGTCATATATCCATTTAAGGCGTTCAGGTGGGGTGCCGTATATCCATTTAAAGTGTTCAGGTGGGGTGCCATATATCCATTTAAAGTGTTTAGGCATGGTGCCATATATCAATTTAAGGTGGTTAGATGAGGTTCCATATATCCATTTAAGGCGTTCAAGTGGGGTGCCATATATCTATTTAAGGCTTTCAGGCAGGGTGCCATATATCTATTTAAGGCATTTAAGTAGGGTGCTATATATTTATTTAAGGCGTTCAGGTGGAGTGCCATATATTCATTTATGGTATTCAAACGGGGTGCCATATATCTATTTAAGGCATTCAGGTGGGGTGTCGTATATCCATTTAAGGCATTCAGGTGAAAAGACATTATGGGTTGTCATATAGCTATTGTAGGCATCAAGTGAATGTTGTATATCACTGTGGGCGTCAGGCAAATGTTATATAGCCAGTATGGGCATTAGGCGGATGTCGTATAACCAGTATGGGCATTAAGCAGATGTCATATAGCCGCTATGGGCTTCAAGCGAATACATATGTATGATGTAACTTTGGGATTCATATAGAGATGTATACAACTTTATGATCCATACAAAAGTGATAGTGATGCATGCTATGGATCATGCAAAATAACCCTAATATAACTAGACGTGAAATAAACACATAGTAGTGATATGCATACCAAGCACATGATATGCAGTTAGGCATATATAGTTAGACAAATGAGAATGCAGTAAATAAAGTTGTGTTAAGATTAATGATACCTCAGTGAACTTTCAAGATGGTTTCCTTTTGTGTTGTTCATCAGTCTCTTGAGAATTTATCAAAGTTAATTTTATGAATGGCATGATAAACTATTATTCTTTGGATAAAAAAGATTCATCTAGTTTCATGGATTGCACACAGCTAAAGAGTCGCATTTCTGTTAAACCTTATTAATCATTATTTTATACAGTTTGCACTTTTAATTGTTCAGTTGATAATCCATTGTTAGGAATGTATTATTTTACTAAGTAAAGAGCTCATCTCTCACTTGAATTGGATGGAATTTATGAAATAAAACACATCATTGATGGAAACCAATTGATTGTTACCATGAATATTAAGACAACTTCAAGAAAAGGATACATATATTTTTCAAAAGTTATTTCTCCACCTTTTTCATATTACTTATCGTGGATACCACATAAAGGTCCTTTGGATACTCGTACTCTTCTGAGCATTGGAGTAGTTGAGATAATCATTTTTAATCTTGATTCCCTTTTCATTATTCCCCCACCTTTCTTGTACTGCTTAGTGTGGATATAACATAAAGGACATTTGGATACTCATACTCTTATGAGCATTGGAATAATTGAGAATAATCATTTTTAATCTTGATTCCTTTTGTAGTATTCCCCCACCTTTCTCATACTACTCGATGTGGATACTGAATAAAGGTCCTTTGGATACTCATACTATTCTGAGCATTGGAGTAGTTGAGAATAATCATTTTTAATCTTGATTCCCTTTTTAGTATTCTCCCACCTTTCTCGTACTACTCAGTGTGAATACTGTTGAAGGCCCCCATTAGGATTCTTGTACTCACTTTTGGAGTATTGGAGCATTTTGAAGCATAATTTTATTTTTCCATTTTTTTGAATTTATCTCGGCATTCAAAATTCATATAACTTGCTTCTATACTTTATGAACTTTATTCCATATAGACTACATATCCAAGTGCAAGATAAGCATTAAATTGATTAGACTTTGAAAATTCCTAGCAGAGGATTATTAACTAGACTTTCACAATTATCGGGCAGCGGGATAAAAATCGAAAAGGTGAAAAATTGACTGAGCTAGAGTTAGATACACGTGATCTCATGAAATTAGATGAATCATCATTACCATAAATTTTCATCATTTTCAATAACTTTTTTTTATAAAGGTACGATGATATTACTTCCTTTAGTCATCATCCTTGTTTTAAAAGTTGATCTTTAAGGCTTTAGTGCATAAAATAGAGTGGAGTAGAGCGAGTGGCGGGTATGGCAAGCCTCCATCCATATGCGTGGATGATGATCCACTCACGTGGATCGACGTCGAGTGATTTTTATGTATACGTCACTCAACGTCTATTCCCTCATGCATTGATCATTTTCACTTATCTTTCTTTTACTTTTTATTATTTCCTTTTATGCCCTTCTCAGTTTTGTTAAGTCTGTTGCTATACTTGTTGTATTGATGGAGGACTTTAATTTTGAACTCGACTTTAAGATTGATCCATCCATGTTAAGAGAGGATGAAGATTCAGGTACAGGTGGTAGGTCCAAAGGCTCTCATCAATGCCGACATCGATTATCTCAAGGTGACTCGATTGCATTAATCGTGAACTTGGAGGAGCACGTATGGACATTTCATCACCAAGAGGGAAGTCTTTCTGATTTCTCTATTTATTTTCCTATGCATAGATAGGTTTAACATTAGTATAATAGCAGTTGTTTGATATAATCAGTGTTGGAATGCAATGTTATAAAAGTTTGCATTCTTTATTCTTAGATTGGCATTAGTATTATCCTTTTCATGCTTTATTATATATCACCTTATTGTTATCTTGATTCTTTGCAAAATAAAAGAAAAAAAGAAAAAGATTAAAGTCAGTATTGTGATTTGATTAAAAAGAACTAACAAAATACATGCTATCTGTGTTTTTTACATGCATTCTTCCCTACTTATTTATTGGTGTTCTTCGTGGCTTGTGTTGTGTCGAATCATTATTGGACTTTCCTTTATTATTTTTTATAAAATAAATAAAAGGATTTAAAGTTAGTGTAATAATGTTTGGACAGGAGAATACTTTTGAATGCACCTTATTTTGATTTTATTTGCATTCTTCCTTATTTTTTATAGTGGTAACTTTCTTTTCTGGTCTCTAGCTTATACGTCATTTGTGGCTTCATTTTTGTAGGTAGTGCCTACACATCTAGCGTTGGTTGGTGGTTTGTCTATTATGAAGAAGTTCTACCGGAAGCTCGACCCATAGGTAAAGACTTAGGTGGATGGACTTAGCTTTGATGAATTGATAAGAGACTTGGTCATTGGGACCAATAACATTAAGAGTGAGAAAGCTACTATAACTGCACTGGTAGATATATGGTCCAATTGTGCTTATACTTTCCGCCTACCCTTTAGGGAGATAATGATCACATCATTGGATTTCACGCCTATTATATGGCTTTCTTTTGCTAGTCGTAAGATAGTTTTTGACATCCCTCATGACCCTCAAGCTTTGTCTATGGAGCTATTCAGTTGTCGTCTAGAGTTCCATCAGGGTCATCGAGACCACATCTTTTATGATTGGCCTAGGAGAGCATGCATGGCGGCCTCGAGGGATCATCCTGATAGGGTGAAGAGATTGGCTTGATTTTTTATCTTTTATTTGCTTAGTGTCGTCGTATTCCCAAATGCGAACAACACCGGCAACACCTGGATGCTTTCACTCCTTCAGGACTTGGGTCAGCGTCATGAGTACGATTGGGCCTCCCTTACTTTGGGATACCTTTATCATGGCTTGGATAAGGCTAGTTATGGTGGTTTGCGGATTTTGGGCATTCCACTTTTGGTCGATGTGAGTTTTCTTCCTTGTTTAGTTCTTATCATTATTTGTTTGGCATATCCTTTATGTATTTTCTAACCACCATTTACAAATCTAGGCATATGAGTTCAGAGTGTTACAAGGTCCTGATACTAGAGAGTTGCAAGGTCCTAATACTAGAGATTGGACTCTTAAGGGTTTCCCTCAGTTCATGGCATGAAATTATGGGCTTTAGAGGGGATTGAGGAGGTCTTATTCAGAGGCTCATGAGTGCTTACATCTACTTCCCTTTAATAGGGTTTGTATACTGAGAACCTTGGTTCATTTCTAATCCTTGATACTGACACTTTTTCTTTACTAATAATTCTCCTTCTATGCTCTCACGTTCGCCCTTATTGTGGAGGATGCCTACATCTTCCTACTTAGTGCTGATGTTGACTGCCATTAATTTGAGCAAGTATAGGGTATTATTGGAGACCCTTTTTTATCACTCTTGGTACCCAGGAGAGAGGGTGATTAATTGGTTTACAGGTCCTAATGCTCGGAGAGTCCTATTTCTTCCACTAGGTGACATGTTATAGGCTAAGCTCATTGATGGTCTTAATTTATTATAGTATTTGGTCAAGATTGAGAACATTGAGTTCTTTATACCTCTGTTTATTTCTTATCATGAGAACATCTTGCCTTTATTAATAGATGGGGTGGTTGCTTAGGCGAAGGCTCCTTGCGCTAGTGGATCTACTTCGTCTCGATGGGTGGTAATCCTTCTTGTTCTTCTTGAAGAGGTTTGTCTATAGTTCTTCATTTCTCATTCTATCCCTGCAATATTTATATAGTACATGTCAAAGAGATCTCGAGTTGCTAGTTCTATGAGTAGCAGTGAGAGCATTCCTCATATTAATGCCCTAGTGACTTTTGCACCTGTACCAGCTCTAGCTACTTCTAAGTCTAGGCCCTTCATTATAGGGAACTTTACTCAGCTTTTCATCCTGGTCGTTAGAGGAGTTAACCTCCAGGGTGGCATTTTTTATCATGAGGTCATGTGGGCCATATAGCCTATTTTCTAAGTTTATTCCATTGGACACTAGCATGTAAGTCTACTACAAATTTTACTTTCCTTGTTTGTATACATATGACTGTGTTCTTATGCTTCCTCTTTTTTACATGTAGGTGCCTCAAGATGCTGCCCACCATCTATACTACAACAGCCTTGGCATCATTAATTATCATCTTCAATAGTCAATGGATGCTTGGGTATGTTTAACTCTTTTTCTTTTTATGTTCAACCTATTATATACTAATGATGCATGCATAATGCATTGTCCTACTTATGGGTACTGATGTGTGTTTTGAAATGTAGGTGCAACATCATGATGCTTCCTAAGAGTGGCAGGAAAAGGAGACATATTATCAGGGCAAGATCATTACACTAGAGGAGGAGTTAAGGCAGTTGTGATTCTAAGGTCCTGGCGATGGCTTGGGTCAAGGTGGAGGTGATGGGTATACTATTAACGATGTATAGGGCTTAGGGTGTTTGAGCTTTTAATCTTGACTGTCAGGTATATGTTAATGAGGCTTTAAGAGTTGGCCTTGTCCTTTTCAAGCTTCATGGACCTGTTAATATTTGTACTATAGCTCCATTGAGGGCTTTATATGATCATATGATTTTTGTGCACCCATTTATTATTCATGTATCACTTATCTTTGACTATTACTCTTATTTTTGTACCCATGTTGCTAAAATCATGGATTCTAGATGTGTTTATTTCAAATTTTATATGTAGGTCAAAAATTTAGGCGAGGTATCATCGATCATTAGGCCCATAAAGAGTAAAGCATGCATATATGGAGGTGATCCATGAGCGTGGATCACCATCTACGCATATGGATGGGGCGATCCATATACATGGATGATGTTTCATGCACGTGGATTGTCCTTTAGACAATCCACTCATGATCTATAAGAGGGCTTAGGGGTTTCTTATGGGTTCAAATGAGTTTTTTCAGGTTTTGGTGATATATTTGGCCAAATATTGTATTTAGTGTTATTTTAGGGCTATTTTCAACTAGAAAGGTGTACTAAAACCATGACTGAGCTGAGTTTGAGCAAATTGAAAAGCTTATTGAGAGTTTTTTACAACACCGTCTAGAAGAGGCTTGAGCCATTTAGCATGTCAAGCTTCAAGACTTTATAGCATTTGAGGCTCCATCATGGACTATTACATGCTGCCAGTTCTTTCTGGGACCCTCAGTGGCATGTTTTTTAGTTCAACTGCATAGAGTTTTGTTCATTGTGTGAGGAGTTTAGTGCCATTACTAGTTGGTTCCTTTTGGCAGCCGAGGCTACCAATTTTATTAACTGCATTTTTAATTACTCTAATAGGGGTTCAAAATTCTTTGACTTGAGCCCACATACACTAGATGCTTTGGTTATAGAGGATAGGCACATGATCCTTTTTGGCTCATTGTTGCTTGCACTATAAAGGAACTAGGGAGTTTTCCTTGGATATGGCATATCTATTGCCACTTCTTCCTCCAGTTTTTAATTATTTCTATTGATGGATTAGGGGACTACAAAATCTTGGGAGCAATTAGAGGCATTGAGCATAGGATTACCTTATTCCCATTCATTTTAATAGAGACAATTCAAGGGCTAGATGATGTACGCATCGAAAGATGCCCTCACTTTATTGGGAGTCCTCTAATTCTCCAAGTATTAGTTGTATGTTAATTTTCAAGTTCTCCATCTTCCACATGACTTGGATTCTGCTTGGGCTTTCATATATCTTATTCTTAATTTTTCTTATATATTTGGCTACAAAACAGGCTCAACATTTAGAGAGACCTTCTAAGAAGTTGTTAAAGTACGGACCGTTGAGTCACCAGGAGAGGAGAATTAAGCAAACTTATGGATGTCCCCTTTCAAATTTGGGCCTTGATGAGTGGCATGCATTAATGAGTTTAATTCTTGAGACTCAGATCACATAGGCTTGCCCTTAGTGGAGGCTTGAATGAGTCACTTTGAGGACTCACGTGAACTGTGTCACCATCTTTGGATTTAGATCATGCACCCATTACTCTCTAGTATACCTGAGTAGGAGTACGGTGTTAGGTATAACATCCTTTCAAAAACTGTGACATTCAGGGTGCCCCTATATCCCAGTGTAAAGCTCAGTGCTTTATTGATGGCTTCAGAGCTTCTTGGCCTAGTAGGAGAATTCTTCATCTTACCATTATTAGCTGCGACAACTGTTAGTATAGATGTGCCCTAGGGCCATTATTGTGTGTAGACATTGTATATTTATCCCCATGGCAATGAAATATTCATTTAAATCAAAGTGTTTATTTATTTGAGTATTTACCCTTAGTATTATGTTAAATGAGTTTATTATCAAGAGTTGATAATATGAGTGACAAACTCATTTGGTACATATGCTATAAATGTTCATAG
>CATIWO010249239.1:0-10448 GCA_949673435.1 Macaranga tanarius | reverse complement strand
ATAAGGCATTAAACTCACACTAGCACCTATATCACATAAAGCTTTATTAAATGCAAGATCACCTATTCTACAAGGAATAGTAAAAGAACCTAGATCCTTGAGTTTTGGTGGAGTTCTTGAGAACATTGCCTTAGACTCTTCAACTAGTGGAATTAGCCCATACTCTTCCATCTTACCCTTATAGTTAACAATGTCCTTCAAAAATTTGCCCCAAGAGGGCATATCTCTAATAGCATTCATAAAAGGTATAGTAATTGTTATGTCTTTCATATGATCAAGAAATTTACCAAATTGTTTATTAAGATTGTGCCTTATGAACTTTTGTGGGAAAGGTAAGGTTCTAAGGTTAATCTTTGGCTGACCTTTCTTGTTTGGTAATTCTTGAGTAGTCTTCTCTTCCACACCACACTTATCATCCTTTTTATCCTTCACACCATCATCTACCTTTGGATTCATCAAACCATTATCATCATCCTTACTCACCATATTCTTCTTACTTGGTGAAGCATCTCCAACTTCCTTACCACTTCTCAAGTTTATAACTTGATAAGATTCTTTAGGCTAAAATTCAGGTTGACTTGGTAGTCTCCCTAAAGGTTGAGGGGTTGAAGAGGCTAGTTGAACAATTTAACTTTCAAGAATTCTATTATGGGAAACAAGTTGATCAATCCTTGTATTAAGTTTCTTGAATTGGTCTTCATATTGTTTGTTGGTGGTTGATTATTGGGTTATAAATTGCTCCATAAGACCTTCTAAGTTAAACTTTGGTGGTGGTTATAGGTTAAAAGAAGGATGATTTGGTTTTATAGGGAAACCAGGTGGATTTTATAGTTTGGAAAAATTTTAGTTAAATGGAGGATTTAGTTGAGAGGATGTGTTTGACCAAGAAAATCCGGGATGATTTCTCCATTGGGGATTATAGGTATTAGAATTCAGTCCCCCTCTTTGGTTAAAAGCTCCTTGCATAAAACTCATATCCTCATTAGCATTAGAATTCATATTGTATTGATTATATGAATGAGATCCTCCACAAAGCTCACAAGTGATTTCATTACCTTTAGAGAATTTAATTATATATCCACCAAAATGCACCAATTCTCAATGTGTACATATTTGATTAGAACATCATATATGGTGATCAAGCATACACAACATATTCAAACTCATAATTGAATTTAAACCATTAACATAACATAAAATAAAAATATAATTCATTGATTCATTCTTCCTTGTAATTCTAACAAACAATAGCCTAATCGAGATATATGATAAACACAATTAAATAACAACAAGAAGGAAAATAAAATACAAAGTACTAAGAGAGAAAGATAGAACTTTGAATGTAGATAGCCTTCTTGAAGATTTTCTTAACTTGCTTTGAATGTTCTTCACTTGAATATTTGAATTACAATAATAATAATAACTAAATAAAACTAAGCCTTTTGATAAATAAAATACTTTCTGATGTCTCCTATCTAAAAATTGCTATCCTCCTTCTGAAATGCAGCCAACACATATATTTATAAGCCTTAGAAAGAGTTACAAGTGATTAAAATTCGTATACAATTGGAAAGGCACCATTTGACATGAAAAGTCACCACCCTGTGCAGATGTAGTAACTTTAAGGGATTTTCATCCATCTAATTTATGTTATTTCCAGAAAGTGTCTTCATGAAAGTTGTAGGTCTTTCAGTAGATTTCCAATGCAACTTGAATCACCTAATTTGGAGGTCTGTAGAGGAAGTTATGGCCAAAATACCAAAACTCTGCAAAGTTAAAAAGTCACATCCCTTTGATTCGGCACCATTGTGCTGACTCGACACCATTGTGCTGACTCAGCACCACTGTGCCGACTCGGCACAGGCCTAAAATTGCCTCCTTTGGTTCTTTTGGCTTTCCTTTGGTTTTTCTTCACTCCAATGCTACTTTAATTATAAAATTAGCCTAGAATGACCTATAAAATACAAGCAACATCAAAGCACAAAAATAACAATAAAAGTGCAATAAATAATTAAAATGCAAATACAAAATAAATAAAAAGACAATAAAATGATTGATAATAATCATGCTAGCTTCCATACTATCTATAATTCAACATGTAATTACTCACAATATACATAAAACTCATATACTTCATGCGTAATGATTTTTAATGCATCATGTCATTTCTTAACAAATAATATGAAATGAAATGCATAAAATTGCATGCCTCCACTTTGCAGGCATTACAAATACACTTCAAAATATCAAAATAAATAAAAATTTGATTATAACTTTTAAAAACCAACTCCTAACACAACTTATACTTAGAGGAATGGAACAACTTTTAATTTTTATTTATTACAATGGAAAATGGAGTGACAATTTCTTTTTTAAAAATTTTAAAATTGCTATAATACAAAATTCTAAAGACATGAAATTTAGAATTTTTTTCATTTACTTTTAGTTTTTTCATTTACTTTTGTTTTATCTTTCATATAGTTTTAGTTTATTTTCCGCATATATGAAATAATTTTTTACACTTTTATTCAGCTTCACCAAGAATGCTGAACAATTTTATTATATTTTTCCAATTATTTATATATCAAATAATATCTATTTCTAAGTAAAAATAATATATTATAACTTGACTACATGTATTAATTGTCTCTTATTTTTTAAAAAATATATTTGAGATTTCAGTCTCATTCAATTTTAAATATTTTTAGTTTATTTTTCGTTTATTATGTATATGACATAATTTATATAAATTATTAAAGTCATCTTCTTAAATATATATAGAATTTCTATAAATTATCTTTCTTCAATACAATATATATATTCAAACAATAAAATTCATAATCATACACAAGAAATAAAACTGTTAAAAAATATTAATATATGTGTAGGCGGCGGAGTTCAATGCGCGCCCAAGTGTCCGGCGACCACGGCATTGTACGGGCTCAGGGCCCACTAGGAATACAACTTTGGACTTTAATAGGCTTAGGTCGGAGAATGGAGTCGCCACCCGGGTGAAAATCGAGAATACTTTTACAGCAACTCGATCCCACGGAGAGAGCCCAGCAGCCGTCCTCAGAGATTGGGTTCAGAAACTGGGTATATATAGGCTTTTGAATGACCCATCCGACCTTGTGATCGGCCTCTGTTTGTGTATTGTGTTTTATTATTTTTGATTATTTAATTATCCCTTTAATTACATGCAAATGGCTATTCCAATCCAAATAATTTTCAAATTTTACAATTTAGTACCAGTTGGTTAAATTAGTCAATTTACATGCAATTTGGTCTAATTTATCACAATTATCACATACAAAAATAATATTCATCCACACCATTCATAATAAATAAATAACAATAACAAAATTAAAAGCACATACAAAGAAAGGGGAAAGGAGAAATAAGTTACAACCTTTTTCATGCAAAAATAAATAAAAGATAAATAAACAAACCACACCTAAAAATAACCTAAAGTCAAAATTAATTTTTGTAGCCCGTAGGCTACCTAATAGTTAAACCTGTAAAAAGACAAATTGTGATAAATTTCTTCAAAAGGAAATAATCTACAAAAAAAATATAGAAGTTAGTACACAATAAAAATAATCAATAATTAAAATTAAATCTAAAATTAATTAAAAATATTTCACAATATCAAATAACCTAATTTTATTACATCAATTAAAGAACAAATAATTATTTAATCTATACATCCCTAATTGATCTAACCATCATCAATTAATAATAAATAAATAAACAAAAATAAAAATATTGCATAAAAAATAGGAAAGCCAAAAATAAAAATTAGTAACCAATAATAATAAAAAAATCAAAAGGAACAAATAAAAAATATATATATATAACAGAATAACAAATAAAAAAATAAAATTAAAATAAAAATTAAAGAAAAAAAATAAAAAAAATAAATAGACAACTAGATAGATAAACAAAAAAAATTAACAAACAAATTCGATGGCAATAATGTGTTCAAGGCACTGTTGCCAAGCCAAAAACAGAAAAAAAAAAATTTAATGAATGAAAGTTAAGGGCAACACAAGAGAAAAAAAATTAAATAAATAAATAAATAAAACAAAATAACAATAAATAAACACATAAATAAAAAAAGAAAAAGGAATATGAAAGGATTACTGTTTAAAAAAATTTTGCCCTCAGAATTTTCTTTGGCAATAAATAAAAGTTTCCAGCAATGTAAGATTGGATCCCAAAGCCCTTCTATCAATTTTTTTCTTTTCTCCATATTCTTTGACCCTCTCTCCTTTTTTTCTAATTTTTTGCCAGAAGTCTCCCTTTGCATGCGTCCCTCGTTTTTTAAAAATTTTCTACTAGAAGCTTTTTTTTTAACATGATCTCCTTTTTTTTTTTTATAAAAGCCAGCCTCCCCTCTAGCTCTAATTCTTCCCCTTTTTAAAGCTTTTTTTTTTCTTTCCCACTCTCCCTCTCTCTTTTCCACTTTCTCCACATTCTCCTCTTTCTCTCTCCACATTCTCCTCCACTTTCTCTTTTTTTTTTTACATTGAGGCGCCGCCTCATTAGTGAGGCGTTGCCTCTACGACTTTTATTAGATGGGCTTTGTGGGCTTTACACTGATGGGCTCATTTTTTTGGACTTTCATCATTGGGCTTTCACTTTTAGGTCGGGCCAGCCTAAGTATCAACAGTTTACTCCCTGCTTTTTTAAAAATCGAAATGCAAGCAATGTAATGAGATTTATAAAAAATCACATGCAAGCATTATAGTGGTTTATGAAAAAGTAAGAATACAAATAATAAAGAAAGATTCCAAATTTCGAAGTGGGATGTTTGAGAAAAGATTGTAATTTTTGAAGCCGGATGTCCGAAAAGGATTTTGATTTAGTTCTGTCAACCTTGATGTTCACAATCAAGAGGCTTTCAATCAAAGAAAATAGTATCAGGCCGTTAGCCTTGATGTACAAATTAAGAAGTTAGAGACTTGCTACTAAGGTTTTCGTCCATCATCCTCGGAATTAACTATCCGAGAGGACATCCTAAACCATCTTCGTCAACCTTGATGTTTAAAATCAAAAGGATATTTTTTGGAAAATGATCTTCAAACCATCTACCTTGATGTTCAAAATTAAGAGATTTTTAAAGAAATTTCAAAGGCCAAATACCTCATTTCACCCCTGAACTTTACTATTTACACCCATTGCACATCTAAACTTTTGAAAGTTGCAATAGGACACTTGAACTTTCAAAAGTGCCTATTTTACCCCTAAAAATAAAACTTTTTTTGTTCTATTTAACTCACAGTTGCCAGCATGGACAGGCGCTTCTCTGCAAACGCCATCAAGAGAGTATGAAATGCTGAAGTGTACTTAAATAAAGCAAAAATAAAAATAAAAGACTAAAATGAAAAAGACAAAAATTTCTTTCATCTCATGATCATCCTACTCTTCATCGACCACCATCATCATCTGTAACCTTTTTTTCTCTTTTCTTTTTTTTAATCAAACAAAACTGTGAAATCATAGTAATCAATCTTGTATATTTGCATATTAGTTGAAAAACCAACAATCTATTGCTAAATCACTCTGAAGAAGAGGAAAGCAAATCAATCCATTATAAAATCGAGCAGACAAAAACATCCAAGCTTTTAATTCAATCGATTCCCATCTAATCAAAGTTTATATTTCAACAAGTGTTTCAATCAAAGTTCACTGCCCAGAACGCTGCTCTTCTTATGCAGATTTAGAAGTGAGAGGTCTCTGCTCTTCTTATGCAAATTCAGATCGGCAACAAAGCTAATGCTTCCATTACTAAAACCAACACATAGAACAAAATCAAGGCAGGAGTAAAAGGTGAGAAAGATTGATATATACGACAAACTAATGGGCAACGGTAGAGGTGGCAATAACAGTGGTGGCACGATAGGCATCGGAGTTATTGTTGACGGTGGGCTTGGTAAGCATGAGAGGTCGATCCTTAGCTTTCTCATCATTATTGTCACGGTCTGCTCTCATTGCCATTTGGAGCAACTGCTGCCATTGTTCTTGGTGTTATTGCTATCATTGTCCTTAACCTTTGTGTCCACTTGTCAAGCTCTCAATCTGCAATTGCCCTTACATTATCCGCAGATAATGACTTCGATAATTTGCCAACTACAGATGCTAATTTTGGCGAATTGGAGATGATGATAATGAAATATACCCACAATTTTTTCCCAAAAAACAAAAAAGAGGGAAATGAAATAAAACAAGAAAAAACAAAATTTAATTAGACAAAAAGGTTCTTGGATAGAATAGATGAATGTAAGGTGAGGAGAACTTTCAGAGATACTGTTGCCGATTACTTTGGTTGCGGTCTGGCAGTCGGAAATGACAGAGCTTGCTTGAGTTTCTGATGAGATAATGGGTTTCCTAACAACTTGGTCTAAGACTGTGTTACCATATCAACCATGGATGGGGTTTGGTAAGCTTGCACAAGGCTTGTACTATCAGTTGAATCACCTCTTGCAGTTGCTCTTTGCCATGAGTGTGAACTCAAACCTGATAGAACATAAGCCCTTCTAGATGCCTCATATACTCGACGATTTGACATCCTTTCTTGCATCTCCTTTAACTCAGCACATAATACAACACACAATCTATCACCATTAATGGAGCTTCTTTTTGTTTATTTTAATTTAAGAAGGGGAAGAAGAAGCAACAGTAGCTTCTCTTTATTTATTTACCCTTTTTCTCAAATGCAGCTGAGGTGGTGGTGGTGCGTTGGGTTTTGGGTAGGTATCAAAACTCAAAAGGGTAAAGTTCTTTTTTAATCCTTAGGGTAAAGTTCTTTTTTAGTCCTTATTTTTTTGGTCCTTAAGTATTAGCTACGTGGCTTATGTTAATTGGTCCACATCATTAAATATTGTCCACATCATCGCGCGTGTGGCATACGCATTTTGTTTGGCTGTACGAAGGGTGAAATAGGCACAAATTAAAAGTTCAGATGTCCTATTGTAACTCTTTGAAGTTCAGGTGTGCAATGGGAAAAAAAGGTAAAGTTCAGGGGCGAAATAAGTTATTAGGCCAATTTCAAACCGTCAACCTTGATGTACAAATCAAGAGGTTTTTGAAAACATTTCAAGACATCATCCTTGATATTCAAAATCAATAGGTTTTTTTAATCACAGAAAATAATAATTATCTTTTCAAGATAAAAGCTTTATAACCACTTCGGGTGTCAGGCGAGGGTAAATAAAATGAGTCATATAGCCATTTTGGGCAATAGGCGAGATCAACAAACATGAGCCATATAACCACTTTGGGCATCAGGCAAGATTAACAAACATGAACCATATAGCCACCTCGAGCGTCAGGTGAAAATAAATTAAATGAGTCATATAGCCACTTTGGGCATCAGGCTAAATAAATAAACATGAGCTATATAGCCACTTTGGACATCAAGCGAGATCAATAAATATGAGCTATATAGCCACCTCGGGCGTCTGGCGAAATGTTACTTTTCAAAAGACTTTACACAGTGGTTATTAACCTTTGCTAAAACATATTTTACAAATAATATAGTTGATGTATATATAATTGTGATCTTTGAGAGCTTTGGAAAATGATTCTGATAAACACAACCTCATGTGATGTAGAAGAGATGCCTTATTCTATGCGTGCATAAGATTCAAAAGTAATTTTACAAAATAGATTCATGTATGCATTAACACTGCTAAAGAAATAAGTGTTTTGAATGATTTTAAATGCAATGATTAGCTAAATGCCTCTTCTGTTTAAAGATGATCTTCGGGATTAGTTCCCCCCTCTATCATAGAATCCAAATTTAAAAATTGAGTCTATCACAAACTGCTATTGAGACTAGTATTTCAAGATGAAAATAATTCGAGACCCAAAGGGTTAGATTGGGATGATAAAACAACAAATGCTTTTTGGCTTGATTATGGTCTGAGAGTGCGTGATTGTTGCAGGACTATCATGATTATACTCAATGTGAAAAAGACACTCCATCTGCCCCTTAATAAGATTCTGCTATTCTTAAAGCTCACATGATTGCCACCAACTTGAAATTGCAACCAGTTTTGTTTTATATTCCCTATTTTGCTTAGGTTGCCCTCTTTTAAGAGTTTTTGATTCTTTCATTTTTTGCTTTTTTAATTTTCCCTTTTTTTGCCTAGGTCACCCTTTTCTAGGGGTTTTCAACCTAGCTGGGTGGTTGTAAAATCATGCTGATGATTAACTATTATCGGTCTACCTGACTGCCTGATGTCCATGTTGTTGTGCTGTGCTCGTTGCTTGATGCTTAAGTTATTGGCTGTTTGATTTTTGTATTGCCACTTTAGCTACTGATCATAAGAATTTGCTACTAATCCATGTCTGACACTTCGTGTACTAATCTCATGTCAATCATGCTCATTTTACACTATTACTGATTCATTATAACTGTGCATACTACATTATGCTTGTTATTGACCAGCCTCTTATAGGTTTTCTAGCCAACTCTTTTTCAGCTCATAATTAAAAAAAATTATTTTGAACCTTCGAGGTTGGTGAAGATAGGTGTTAGAGGGAAAATTTTCAACGGTTGTGCATAGATTGACTTTTTAAAAAAGGTGGTATAAACAGGGGTTTCCACTCCTTTTCCATTTCTCCTCCTTTCCTTTTTTTTAAAGTGGCCAAATCATTTTACATGGAGAAAAAACTGAGGTTTGTGATGCTCAAAGGAAAACTAAAATTTAATTTTGACATTTAACCCCTTTTATTCAGTATGGTTTCTTTTCTTTTCTTATTATTTTTCTTTTCTTTGTCTCTCTCTCATTCAAGCATAACATAAGGTGCACTATTATAACAAATTCACAATCATGAAACTTGAGCAGTTTGATATTTATTAACATAAAAAGACATAAAATTTGTAGTAAAATACTATTCTGATTTATTATAGTCATATGAGAAAACTGCAGTCATTTATGAATGTCCAACTTCATGTCACCCTCAATTTCCTTAAAGTTCCTGATGCCCATATTCTTTAACTTATCGGTGATAGGTGGAATGCAAGCTTCTGCAGCTATGAGCAGTTGATCTGATTCTGCAGGTTTATGCTTCATCTGAGCCAACTTTCCTCTCCATCTAGTCAAAAAGCTAGTAAAGGACTCATTAGACTCCTGCCTTATATTCTGTAATTCTTAGAAGGAGACTTTAAACAGGGAATTCAGCCCATATTGCTTGATAAAGGCTAAACAAAGCTCCTTCCAGCCCTATTCAACATGTGCTGTTGGACATTTTTATGATCATCAATCTAATTGACCTTGGTTTTGACCTTAACAAACAATTTTGATTATCTAATATTTTCATTTAAGTGTGAATATAAGCTAGGTTGTGCTCAAGCTTTTAAGGACAATGTGCATCGATGTTTGAAGCATATTCATATATATTATTAATATAAATTCGGTTTTTTGGTCGGGTCGGATCCAGACCGAAAACCTAGTGGTGAAAAGAAACAAAAACCAAAACGGACCTAATTAATTCGGTTCAGTTCATATTTTCGGATTCAGTCGGGTTATGCTCACCCCTATTTGTGATAATTTTCCTAAAAAAACAATATTTAAAATATGGATCAAGCCCATAGTTATCAATGAAAATAAGTTACATTTTCTTTTTTGGCCCAAAATAATATGGCCCAACCCATCCGAAGCAAAACTGAATTTTCAAAATGACCTTACTGGATAAATTTTATCTTCCGATCTTTTGGTTTTTATGACTCTGTTAGTTCGGTTCGACTGTACATCATTAATTTACAAAAAGCGATCGGTTAGCAATATTTTCCAACCAAACCGATCATTCCGAACCAATGCATAGCCCTATTAAGAAGTGCTCAAATCAATGGAGGATTATGCAAGAGGATGTTAATAATTTGCTTCCTCCTCGGGCACAATGGATTGTTTGGAATTGTGATTCTTATGGGTACGTCAAGGATTCTCATGATGATTAGTCACTTCAATCCTAATGAAGATTTTTTTTTTTAGGAAATCCTAATGGAGATAATTAATTAATATGTATATTTTTCTTGTATAATATGATTTCTTCAATTTCACAATTTTGATTTGGGATTTGGGCTATAGATAGCCCAAAGCCCAAATCAAAATTGTGAAATTGAGTAGTACGAATTATAAGAACAATGCGAATAATAAGAGAATATTGCTTCTTTTTTTTGGGTTTAATCTTACCCTCTTACTCCTCAAGTGCATTCCTCATTGATCAATCTTCAACTGGATTTCTAAAGAATCAGCATCATCCCTCCAATCCTCTGGCTAAATATGGAGTCTTCTATCTGATAGCGGAAATTAGGATCCAAATTATGTATACAATCTTGTTTTTCCTTATATATAATATTCTGTATAATCTCACCATATTTAGAATAGTTTTTCCTATTGTATAGAGAAACCTATGTATATATACATAGGTTTCTCTAT